>JAIUZE010012614.1:0-18402 GCA_022085475.1 Heliosperma pusillum | reverse complement strand
GGTCGCCAGTCTAAAGAATCGACTCATAGGAATATAATAGAAATCCCCGCCACGACCAGGCTTCAACAATTTGATAAGGGACTCTATTATGGTCACTGTCCGACAGAGTGTCTCTACAGTCTGTCTATGTAAACGATCAGTCATCCCCATGACCCCATGGTGTTGAACCAACCATCGATCGACTTACAATCTAGTCATTTCGAGACGTCACCTTATGCAAATGACTAGGGACAATTACTAAGTTCATCATGTTCACTTGAATTGAGTTCAACCTTTCTTATAACCAATTCGGATAAAACAAAGTAATAAAATTTAGTCAATAATAAATAAAAGAGCTCATATAAAACTCGAACAATGAATGCAATTATCATATATGTAAACATTGATACAACATTCAATTATTACATATCACATAATCTAGAGGAATTCAGGAACGCGTCTTAATCCCATCGAGACGACATGACTGTCATGTTTAGCCTTTGTAAGAGGCTTGGTTAGAGGATCAGCGATGTTATCGTCTGTCCCAACCTTACATACATCTATTACCTTCCTCTCCACGTAATCTCTAATTACATGGTATTTCCTAAGTACATGTCTAGACTTGTTACTAGACTTGGGCTCCTTTGCTTGAAAGATAGCCCCACTGTTATCCCAATACATCGTGATGGGATCTGTGGCAGTAGGGACTACTCCTAGTCCTTCCAAGAACTGCCGAATCCACACAGCTTCCTTTGCAGCCTCTGATGCCGCTAGGTACTCAGCTTCTGTTGTAGAATCCGCAGTCACGCTTTGCTTGAAGCTCTTCCAGCAAACGGCTCCTCCATTCAACATAAAGACATAGCCGGGTTGGGATTTTAAATCATCCCTATCAGTTTGGAAACTAGCGTCCGTGTAACCCTTTACACGCAACTCAGTCTCTCCTCCAAACACCAAGAACGAATCTTTAGTCCTTCGTAAGTACTTAAGAATGTTCTTTACGGCTATCCAGTGACTCTCACCTGGATTGGCTTGATAACGACTCGTCATGCTCAAAGCATAGGCGACGTCAGGGCGAGTGCACATCATAGCATACATGATTGACCCAACTGCTAAAGCATAAGGGATCAACTTCATGCATTCAATCTCCTCGGTGACGGTAGGACTCTGGGATTTACTCAGAGTGATACCATGACCTATTGGAAGAAAGCCTCTCTTAGAGTCTTTCATTTTGAACCGATCAAGAATCTTATATATATAAGCTTCTTGACTTAATGCTAGTATCCTCTTGGATCTATCTCTATAGATCCGGATACCCAAAATGCGTTGTGCCTCTCCCAAATCCTTCATATGGAAATGTTTCCCAAGCCACTCCTTGGTAGAAGTAAGCATTGGTATATCATTCCCAATGAGAAGTATGTCATCCACATACAAGATAAGGAAAGTAATTTTGCTCCCACTAAACTTCATGTATAAACATGGTTCCTCGACACTTCGAGTGAATCCATTTTGTTTAATTACAGGATCGAAGCGATGATTCCAACTCCTTGATGCTTGCTTAAGACCATAAATGGATCTCTTAAGTTTGCATACCTTCTTAGGGTTGGATTTATCCTCAAAACCTTCAGGTTGTGTCATGTACACTTCCTCTTCTAGAATACCATTCAAGAAGGCGGTTTTGACATCCATTTGCCAAATTTCATAGTTATAAAATGCGGCAACCGCTAAGAGAATCCTAATGGATCGAAGCATAGCGACTGGGGCCAAAGTTTCGTCATAGTGTAAACCATGAACTTGAGTGAAGCCTTTTGCCACCAATCTAGCTTTGTAGATATCATTATGTCCATCTATGCCATTCTTGATCTTGTAGATCCACTTGCACTGAAGAGGTCGTACCTTCTCAGGTAAGTCTACCAAGTCCCATACTTGATTTTCGTACATAGAATCCATTTCGGATTGCATGGCCTCAAGCCAATGCGTGGAGTTGAGACTAGAAACGGCCAACTTGTAGGTTGTGGGTTCATCACTTTCAAAAAGTAATAAATCACCATCTCCCTCGATATATCCAAGGTAACGATCAGGTTGAAAACTAATTCTACCTGACCTTCTAGGGACAATAACCGTTTCAGACGAGGAGGGAACGTTTTCCTCCACTTCATTTTCGGTTTGTGGCTCTCGAACTTCGTCAAGTTCGAATTTTCTCCCACTCTGCCTTTTAGAAACGAAATCGCTTTCTAGAAAGACAGCCTCACGAGACACAAACACTTTGTCCTCATGACGGTTGTAGAAGTAATATCCACGAGTCTCCTTAGGATATCCTACAAAATAACATTTGTCGGATCTGGGTGCGAGCTTGTCATTAGACTTCTCATGAACAAACGCCTCGCAACCCCAAATTTTCATAAAAGACAAATAAGGAACCTTTCCTTTCCATATTTCATATGGAGTTTTATTGGCTGCTTTAGTCGGGCTACGATTTAGTGAAAATATTGCGGTTAAGATGGCAAATCCACAAAACGAGTCAGGAAGCTCTGTAAGACTCATCATCGACCGAACCATATCTAATAAAGTTCGGTTTCTCCTTTCAGACACACCATTTAATTGTGGTGTTCCAGGAGGAGTCCATTGTGATACTATACCGCAATCTTTTAGGTGTGAATCAAATTCATAATTTAGATATTCACCACCACGATCGGATCGTAAGGTTTTTATCTTCTTATTCAATTGGTTTTCCACTTCATGTTGAAACTCTTTGAACTTTTCAAAAGCTTCACTCTTATGCCTCATTAAGTAGACGTATCCATATCTACTTAAATCGTCGGTAAAAGTAATGAAGTACTTGTAACCACCTCTAGCTTGGAGAGTCATTGGGCCACATACATCGGTATGTATAAGGCCTAATACTTCACTTGCTCGTGTCCCTTTTCCCGTAAAAGGAGCACGAGTCATCTTGCCCAAAAGACAAGATTCGCATTCACCATAAGATTCGTAATCAAATGGTTTGAGAAGTTTCGTTGAAACAAGTCTCTTTATGCGTCGTTCGTTTATATGACCTAAACGACAATGCCAAAGGTATGATTGATTAGGTTCACCTAATTTGAGCTTCTTGCTTTCTATATGATATATTTCATTAACATTATCAAGAACATAAATGCCTCCAATAGAGATGGCTTTACCATAAAACACATCATTAAAAGAAAATGAACAACTATTGTTCTTGATTACAAAAGAGAAACCCTCCGCATCAAGTACGGAAATGGAGATAATGTTCTTAGTCAAGGAGGGTACAAAATAACAATTATTTAAATACAACTCAAGACCACTAGCTAAGGTTAATACATAAGTTCCTACGGAGACGGCGGCAACTCTTGCTCCATTCCCCATTCGTAGGTCCACATCACCCTTGGCTAGTGCTCGCACGTCCTTCAGCCCCTGCAAGTGATTACAAAGGTGAGAACCACATCCAGTATCAAATACCCAAGTGGAAGTGCAAGCATAGTTAATATCTATCATATAGAGAGAAGAGAGGATTATACCTGACGGTGTCACACATCCATCCTTCTTATCCTTCAAATACTTGGGACAATTGCGTTTCCAATGTCCCTTGCCTTTACAATAAAAGCATTCGGCTTCGGCGTGCTTCTTACCCTTAGCCTTGGCATTGCTATTCATAATAGCTTTGCCCTTTCCCTTTCCTTGCTTCTTAAATTGGGCTTTGGCTTTTCCCTTCCCCTTTTGAACCCCTAGCTTTAAGTTCTTCAATCTCATTGAAAGAACATCCTTTTGCTCACTCCCACTTGCTTCCACATCCCTTTCGACTTGGGTAAGGAGAGCATGGAGCTCGTGAAAGCTCTTATCCATGCCATGCATGTTATAGTTTGCCCTAGCTTGGGCAAACTTGGGAGGAAGTGAGTGAAGGATGCGGCCAACCGCTAGCTTCTTAGGAATTTTGACCCCTAGACGATCTAGAGTGTCAACATGTTCCACCATCTTAAGCACATGTGGGCCAACCTTTTGGCCCTTCTCTAACTTGGCTTCAAAAAGCCTAGTCATAGCATTGTATTGGCGAATCTCGGGTGATTGAGAAAAAGCCAATGTCACCCTAGAGAATATCTCATATGCTCCAAGGGTGATGTATTGTTGCTTAAGGCTTGAGGACAACGACCAAATCAAGACCATCTTGACGTCGTTTGCTACCTTAAGGTATTCCTCATAGGCGGCTTTGGCCGCATTAGTGGCTCTTGGGCCGGGTTCATTGGGAGGTGCCTCGGTCAAGTAGCGCAAAACGTTATCCGATAACGCCGCACCCTTGATCGTTTGTTCCCACTCGACGAAATTAGTTCCATCGTCTTTTAAGATGCATTTGTCCATAACGGACCTTAGCCATGAGTCTTTTCCTAGTTGAACGGTGTTGTTATTGTTTGCCATTGCGAATTATGAATAACTACAACAAAATTAGGAAATATTAACATTCATTGTTTTAATCAATTTTACTTGTATAACCAATTTAAACAAGTCACTCATATAATGACCCCTCACGAAATTATATAAGCGATTCCGAGACCCGCATTTTAGACAAAAGAACATGTTATGCAACTTTTATGTAAAAGACGGTAAGTCAACTTTTGACTAATTCTACTCCTAGAACTCTCGGTCGACGGATTTCAACTAAACCCATCTCCTAGTCCCAAGATAACGCTTATCTTGTTGAGTCCAACCCAATTTAGGCGTGTGATCGTATCACCCTACTTACCCGAGGTAAAAAGGTCCACGTTGTGGTTGTCCTAATGAACACGGGGTTCATAGGTGCTTCAATTGGTAAGGCTAAATCTCAATTCCTTTTTAAGTTATGTGAGAGGTCTTGCCAATTTTAGTTATTAATTCCCTATAAGTGAACTAAGTCGGTGAATATTGAATAACGTTGAATTGACAATCGATAAATAAAACGCATGTTGGTGATTTTGGCATGTGCGGAAAAATAAAGCAAGCAATCAAATTAAATCCTAGTATGGCCACCTAGCTAATCTAATTAACTAGATGATTACAAATCGGAAACCAACTCCTTGGTCCCTTGCCTCTTCTTGGAACGCCTTCCAATATGGCACCGTCTTTTGGAACACCGACTTTGGGAATCACCGTCTTCACAATAAATAATTACAAAAATACAAATGAATACATAGCAAATTCCTATTATACATTTGATCTATAAAATGAAATTATTAATTATTACAAAACGGCGATACGAAATCGCAATAAATTACAACCAAATCGGTATTCCCTTACATTACGGGTAATACCGATTAAAAATAATCTAGGCCATACTAGGTACAACTTGCAATAAAATAAATAAATGACATTCATTCATTCAACAACATGAATAAAAATGCTGTAAAATCATGCCAAAATCACCCTCAACACTTGTCATGTTCATTCTAGCTCGGTTTTTACGAATTTTATCGGTTTTATCTACTAAAAATCAATAATCAACACTTAAATCGTATTTAAGCTCAAACTAATTATCTAAACTGATTTAGAACTGAAAATTAGTCCCCACTAATTTCACTTTTATTTAATTAGTTTGAATTGATCGCATTTGCTATTTAAAGAGGTTTATTCATATCTTTTATGAATTAAACCCAAAATAAAATTAAAAATCATTAAAATTGAAACAAAAAATTTGTACATACTGGAACACTTCCAGGAACCTCAAGATCAAAACATTTGTCCAAAAAATTTGAAATGATTTTATGAACAAATAGCTTTATAATAATCGGTTTTTATCAAATAAAAACCAACTAAAATAGTAAAATGATGAAACAAATTTTCAAATTTTACCAGAATGATATAAATAATATTTTAAAATGTACAAAAAATTTTGAACTCCAGAAAGACTCGTTTCAATTTTAAGAACAAAATAACTCCTTTGAATCGATCTTTATCCAATAAAAATCAATAACCATGCAATACATGACTAAATGTCACGAAAAATTACATACAATATGTACACCATGCATGTGACAACATATTAAAAATTTGAGGCCAGATTCAACATGCAACTATTTTTAGTTAACTTTTAACATAAAACCGCATGTTAACTCGGTTATAAAGGCCATAAATCAAAATAAATAGCAAATTAATTCGTAAATTCACCAAATTTGACCACAAACATTTTGAGATCAGTAGGTATGCATGCAAATCAGAAAATTTCGTGAAAACCATTTTTAACATAAATTTTCGATTTTTACTCAAGTTATCGTATAACCCGATTTTAATTCTTAAAATCAACATGCATGCTACAAGCTAGCTCTGATACCACATGAAAGTTCATAGACCCTAATTAGACTCCTCTAATTAGTTACTAAATTACTTGTTAATTTAGTGTTTAATAAAGATCTATGTAGCATGCATGCAAATTAAAATGCATAATAAAAAGTAAGAAGAAATTTCCTTACATTGGGAAATTTCGGTTTTATGGGCACAACAAGAAACACCTTTCTTGTTGTTCTTGTGCTAGAAAGAAATAGATGATCCTCCTTGTAATCTTCAAACTAGAAGACCTCCTTTTAGAAGCACCCAAGAGAAAACCCAAACTAATCACTTGGTTTTTGACTAGAAAACACAAGTAAAAAAATGAACTAATATTAGATTTTATTACTACTCTAGTAATAGGAAAATATTAGTGTTTGAGAGGTTTTAGAGAGATGAGGATTTGTAGTGAGATAAGCATGCAAATAAGAATGAACAAGTAAGTCAAAATGAACAACAAGATTGTCCATTTAAGGACTCAAAAGGTCCGGCCAAAACAAGCCTAATAGGCCTCTTATTTTGCTTAAAATATTCTCATGCAAATAGCTTTGAGTGTAGTAGTGAATAAGATCATGATCATGTGTCATAAACATGACATGATCACATGTTGTAGTATGATACAAGAAACAACAACCATCATGTTATACACTACATGATTTCGGCATTCACTAGTGTCATGTGGTCCATTTTGATTTTTGATATTTGTCCCACAAATACTTATAATCATATGTTTAATTATCTTGTATAATTAAGGGTTAATTTGATCATATAACAATTATATGACTCAAATTAATAAATAATATACACTTAACTTTATAAGTGATATTTTATCATTATATCAATATATAATGGGGTCCCACAATGCCTAGTTAGTTTATTTTACAACTCCTTGTAAATATAATTAACTAATCACCTCTACCTCAAAGTATATGCATAACCTCAACTAATTTAATGAAATTAACTATTAATCATTAAATTAAATCTTATTTAATCGTATTAAAATAAGACGTAAAATTTATTTAGTCAATTATCGTATAATTGACTAATAAACTTATCCGGAATGAGTCGTAACTCAATTTCCAATAATTAACTCTCGTAACTAAACATATATCAAATATATATGTAAAGTACTAATTAATATGTATCGTATACAAATAATTAGATTTCTGTTTGGGTCTCATCATATAGGTGTGACCGAAAGGGGTCAGTTGATTACCGCCGTCATACGACAATAACGTCTAACTCTAGTCAGCTGACCGTTATCGATTTACGTTAATCAACTGACGTGGAGTATCAAAATACTAGTCATCCCACTAATATTCCAAAATGAGATTTATAATATAAATGCACTATTGTGGAGGACACTTGCTCCAACAAATTCACACTTGGAGAATTTGGCAAACCACTTTTGACGACGAAGGACACCCAAAATAGTCCTAAGATGAATAACATGCTCTTCTTCGGTCTGGGAGAAAATAAGGATGTCGTCGATGAACACCACCATACACTTATCAAGATACTCACTAAATGTGCGGTTCATTTGATCCATAAAAATAGCGGGAGCATTAGTCAATCCAAATGGCATCACCTTGAACTCAAAGTGACCATATCTTGTTTTAAGAGCGGTCTTCGGTATATCAACATCACGAACGGGAATTTGATGATATCCGGATCTCAAATCAATCTTGGAAAAAGTAGAAGCACCCTTTAGTTGATCAAACAAATCTTCAATTCTTGGCAAAGGATACCTATTCTTGATTGTAATTCGGTTCAACTCACGGTAATCAATACAAAGTCTCATGGAACCATCTTTCTTCTTGACAAAGAGAACGGGAGCACCCCAAGGCGAGGCACTTGGTCGAATGAAACCCTTTTCAATCATATCATCAAGTTGCTTTCTTAACTTTTTCAATTCGGTTGGAGCCATACGGGAAGGGGCTTTGGCTATGGGTCCGGAACCAGGTACAAGATCAATGGAAAACTCAACATCACGCTCGGGAGGAATCCCGGGCAAGTCTTCCGGGAATACATCAACAAATTCACGAACTATAGGCACATCTTCAATCTTTGGTAAGGAGGTAGTTGTAGAAGTCACAATACACAAGTATGCTTGGTGACCCTTTCTTACCATACTCACCAACTTCATTGCGGAAATCAAAGACACACCCATTCGGGAATGAGACCCCTTATAGGTTATTCTAACTCCTAAAGGACTCTTTAAATAAATATTTTGATTTCTACACTCGAATCTAGCGTGGTATAACGCTAACCAATCAATACCTAGGATTACATCGAACTCTCCTAGAGGAAACTTAAGGAGATTAGCGGGAAAGATAGTACCCGCAATAGATATTGCGACATTTGGATAAAGAGTAGAACAAGAGATAATTTCTCCGGATGGTAAGGATATGGGAGTATCCTCACTAGATGTAGGCTCGATAGATAATTTATTAGCATAAGTTGAAGACACAAAGGACATAGAAGCACCGGTATCAAATAGAATAAGACACGGTTGCTCTAAGATTGAGAACATACCCGTAATTATCTCCGGATGAGCATCGGCTTCGGCTCGGCTTAGAACGAAGATAGAACCCTTAGGTTTGGCAATTGGAGGGGGCAACTTCCGATCGGGGCAATCATCATAACGGTGACCCGTCTTTTGGCAAAAGAAGCAAACATAAGGTCGGTTGTAACAAGCTACACCGGGGTGTTGTGGTTGTCTACAACGGTTACAAAAGCAACCTTGAGCTTGAGCTTGAGGGGGAGCATAAGGCCTATGAGCCACGTTAGAAGTAGCTCGAGGAATGAAAAGAGCGGGAGCTCTCGTATTTGCATTTGGAGGAGGATTGAATCTCCACTTGTTGGCATAAGAGTTGGAGGACGACGGAGTAAACAACCTCTTCCCATAGAAATTCGGCCTAGGAGTGAAGGAAGGAGAGGGATTCTTCATCATAGCTTCATCTTTGATAGCCCTCATAGAGTTTTCGGCCCCAAGTGCATCATCATATAGCTCTCCAAAAGAGGTAGATTTCCTCCTTACTTTGCTTTGGAGCAAAGCACTAAGCTTGTTGCGGTAGCAGAAAGCTCGGTCTTCATCATCCTTGATGAGCCTTGGTGCGAAATGAGCAAGCTTGTTGAATTGTGTGGTGAAGTCTTGAGCCGTCAAGTCACCTTGATTGAAATCAATGAATTCCTTTAGCCTTTGCTACTTGAGTTCCTTGGGATAAAATTGACCTTAAACTAGAGCTTTGAAACAAGCCCAATTGAAATCGGCTTCAAGAGTAGCGGTGGCACTAGTAATCGCCCACCAATTATCGGCTTCCCTTTCAAGGAAATGCTTAGCAATACTCACCTTGTCCTCTTCACGGAATTGGTACAAGTCGAATTGCTTTTCCATCTCCCGAAACCACTCCGAAAGTTCGTTAGGGTCCGGTTCTCCACCATACGGCACAATCTTGCTTCTAGCAATTTGACTAGCCACCCAAGCACAGCCTCCTTGGTGATTGTCTTCTCTACGAGGAGGGACTTGCTCGGCATGAGCATTAGCTGCATCATGTTGATTCTTCAACACCTGCGTAAGAGTTTCTAGCATAACGTTCTCTACTAGTTGAGGTCTAACCATCTTCATAAGAAACAAAAACAAAATAAGTTAATCCTAACACTTAGCATAAACAAATAGACTATCAAGTAAAGTCCTTAACTTCTACCCATCTCTCATTTATTATTTCAAGGTCAAGTAGTTTATGTTTAGGGTTCACGTGTGTGCGTCGGGAGCGTTATAGCTCTGATACCAAATGTGACAACCCTCGCGAATGCGGAAATAAAACATAACAAGCATGTGATTTATATAGCAGAAAATACGGTGTTTTTAAAACTTTTTACATGCTAAGATAAAGATACGAGGAACGTCAAATAATTACAAACCAAAGTAGAATATACTACAAAGAGACGAAGTCTCTCAAAATGTTATCAAATATCAAAGTTATTAGCAAACTAGCTAAACAACGTCTAGAGGTGATTCATCCAGGCCAACGCCCGCTAGCTCACACCCGAACCCAAAATACATAAGCCAAATCCATCCAATCAAGCAACCTGTTCATCCATAAAAAACATGAACGCCACAATCAGTGGGGAGTAACTCCGGGTTCTCCCAGCCATATTACAATAAACATACTTAAACGTTAATACGAAAGTAGAAGCATGCATATATAAATATACATGTGAAATACGAGAAGGATAAATAGGCAATTCAATATATATAAAGATATAGGTACATGAAGTACAAAACCGTAACCATCATATTATAGATAGACTCGGGGAAGACCCTCTTAGGCAACCATACACTCACTAGGGCTTGCATCTCACCGTTAGCGGCATAAGTTTGATAAGATTGAGACTTGACAAACAAACCATGCCAAGTCATTCAAAGATCACAATTAATCAATCATATAATCATCCATTCAAACGTGCAATACGTTGACAACATCTCTCACGGTAAATGACACGCACTAGCACCATGTACATTGTCGTTATGATTAAAATCGCATCCACGGGATAAAAATTTCCCAGAACGCATACACGATTCATCATTTCGTATATGTAGACACAATTCCTCCCGGTAGAGCGACGATATAAATATCCGATCCTAGTCTAAACCTGGCCAGACTCTCGAAATAACATTTTCCAATTCGACATGTGATAAACGTTTCGCATCCAAGACTCGGTCAACCAAATAAAAGCCGAGTACCTCAAATTCGTTCAACCTTCAAGAAAGTGGCGGAAAGGGCACAAGCATCATAAACAACAGGTACGCCACATGCAATGACACCACCTCGCAAGTATACAACATTTGACGGCCGGGTCGATCAACGCAAAGCGTTCGCCTCCCAACAACGTCGTCATATGCCCACTAACACGTGCAATTAAGCAGTAAGGATACACTCCCCGTTCCGACATTCCAGCCTTACGAACGAAGAGGTAGCCGGGGAATGAGAGTACAAAGCACGTAACAATTAGTGCTCAAACCGTAACATGTGTAAAACCGACTCAAAGTGGGATATATGAAAAATCGTCACAAAACATGCGTTACAAGCGAATGGAAAATCATATATTCTAAACATTAATATTTAAAGTCATTACGTAAATTTATACGATAAATGAACCATCGAAAATATTATAAATGAAAACATAAGGACGAAATACAAATGAGTTGGCAGCGTGTGCCAGCCGGTCAAGCTTGACCGGCTGCCGGCTACCCGGCTGGCACCAATATCACAATTGAAAAACAATTGAAAATGCAGCGTGTCCCAGTCGGTCAAAGGCGGCTGGGACCAAAGTTACTTGAGAAAATGAAGTAATATGGGGTGTGTCTAAGCCGGTCGGCTGACCGGCTGCCGGTCGGCCGGCTGGGGTCAATCATGCACGAAAATCACTAATTTAACTAAGGCTCATCATACAACAAACATCATCTAACCTTAGAAATCATCAATTCTCAATATCAATTATCAACTAACAACAACTATCATCAACAATACAATTCCTATGATTACTAATCCTATTCTAAATACGATTACTAACATAGAAAACACATTAAAACACGTAATGATATCGAGTAACCCTTCACCGTTACCTTTTTGCGTCTTCAATACTCGTCGATGTCCTCTTCTACCAAGTAGTAGTCTTTGTCGAGATCTTGAAGGTTACCACCTACAATTAGATAATAAAAGATGAATATAATTCACCTTTGAGAAAGGCGGATAAATTGAAAAGCGAGAAAGACGGTGATTTTATTACCAATTAAGATAGAGGACGATGAGAGGGAAAGATTAAGACGAACTTTAGTGAATTTGAGCGAGAAATGAAGGAGTAGTGACAATAATAAGCTTGATCAAATATGGAGGTTAGGATTTTGGGTGGTTACTTGGTGAGGAAGAAGAGTAGGTTGAATGTGAGGGAGTTTAGGGTTACGGGGAGTATGAGGGAGTAAGTGGAAAAGTCATGGAAAAAGCCCATAAACGTCTTAAGACGTAACTTACTCAAAATCTCGCGTAAAGTCCAAAAACGAACTCGGAAATTCTAAACTAGACACGGAAAAATTTAATTCTAAACTAAAACTAAATTTCGCTGAAAAGTATCCAAAAAATATTTTTACTATAAAAATAGGGTACAATTGCAGGTGTTACACAAGAGAATTGGTGACGCACACTTGTGTCAGACAAGTGGGAGATTGTTGGAGTAGGTGTCCTCCACAATAGTGCGCCACATAATAAATCTCATTAAGGAATATAATTGGAATATTTATTAACTATATATATGATTAGTCAGTTGATTAACGTAAATCAATAACGGTTGGCTGACTAGAGTTTGACGTTATTGCCGTATGACGGCGGTGATCAACCGATCTCTTTTGGTCACACCTATAGGATGAAATCCAAATAGTAACTAATTATTTCTATAAGATACAGTTAATTAGTCCATTACATATATTCGATATGTACGAGAGTTAATTGTTAGAAATTGAGTTAAGAACTCAAATTCGATTAAGTTTAATTTTCAATTATGTGATAATTGACTAATAAATTTATATCTTATTTAATATGATTAAATGACATTTAACTTAGTAATTAATCGTTAAATTACTAAATTAGTTGAGGTTTTGAGATAGAGGTAATTAGTTAATTATATTTACAAGGAGTTGTAAAATAAATTAACTAAGCATTGTGGGACCCATTATATATTGATATAATGGTAAAATATTACTTAAAATGTTAAGTACATATGATTATGACACCGCGGTCATATGATCAAATTAACACTTAATTATATAAGATAATTAAGTATATGATTAATAAGTATTTGTGGGACAAATATCAAAAATCAAAATGGACCTATACTCACAAGTAACATGTGATTATGACATGAATAGTAAACCTAAAATCATTTTACTCAACACTACACTCCACCACTTTGCTTGTGAATTAAAATAAGCAAAATAAGTCCCTTATGGGGCTTGTCATGACCGGCCATATTGTCTTTATAAGGGCAATATGGTTGTTCATTTCATTTGTTCATTCTTGCTTATTTTTCATACATCTCTCAAAAACTCTCCTTCTCACTAAAACTCTCATAATACTAATAGGGTTTTTCTATATGGTAACCCTGTATTTTTTCAAATTCTACGTGGTAACCCTACTTTTTAAAGATCACACATGGTAACTTTCAACTCAATTAATACGTATTGCCGTGACCCTTAACTATTTTTCCGTCAATTTGTCCGTTAAGTATGTGACGTGGCCAATTGATTTATGATATTTTCTACAACGTAACCCTCTAATTTTTTAAATTCTACAAGATAACACTACCTTTTTCTAGAAATCCCACATGCTCAAAAATATAATTCCTTAATTAATCTTTTTTCTACATTTTTACTCATTTACACCCAAAATTATCAAATCTATCTTTATTATCTTTCAATTAACCGAGTTTTAAAAGAAAATATAGTACGAACTTTGCTTTATATAAAAAAACTCCTAATAAAATTTTCTAAATGTCAAAGTAAAAGTTTTCTATACTGAGCATTGAAATAATCAATCCCAAATTTGGTACATTGGTTTCATTTACTATAAAAACTTTTATTTTCGAAACCTCATTAATACCCCAAAACTGAAATGTTGCAAACAACTAACACTAACTCATTTCAGTGATTCTACAAATTGGCGTAAGAAAGTTGTATACAATTGAGGAATGTGGACTCATTTGTAAACATATGATTTAAAGCTTAATAGTTTATTTGTTAATCATCGAATCCGATTTTTGGAGAATTGCGATAATGATACCTTAAAGAGATGATGATATTGAGAGTTGACATTTTTTGAAGTAATTGAGTAGAAAACGTGCTAAGAATGGTAAATTGAGGAACTAAGAAATTATTTCTAAAAGTGTTTCTTTCGTAACAAAAAAAAGGGTTACCTTGTAAAATTTTATAAAATAGAGGGTTACCTTGTAGAAAATCTCATAATTCAATTAGCCACGTCACATACTTAACGGCCAAGTTGACGGAAAAAATAGTTGAGGGTCACGCCAATAGGTATTAATAGACTTAAGGGTTACCATGTGTGATCTTTGAAAAGTAGGGTTACCACGTAGAATTTGAAAAAACACAGGGTTACCATATAGAAAGTAATACTAGTGTAGTAATATATTCTAATATTAGTAGCATAATATCTATCTTATTATCTAGTTAATAATAAGGGTAGATTATTTGGTATCATCTTGGTGCAACTTGAAGGAGGTCTTCTAATTTGAAGATTGTTCTTGTTCATCCATATTTGTAACTCAAGATCAACAAGTTTGAGTTTTTGTTGTGCCCATTTAATTTCCATATCAATGTGAGGAAATTTCTTCTTTTATATAAATGTCTTTATATTTGCATGCATGTTACATAAATCATTCAATACTAAATTACCAAGTAATTTAGTAACTAATTAGAGGAGTCTAATTAAGGTCTATGGACTTTCAAGAAAGGTACGCTATAGACAAGAGAAATCATAGATAAGGAAGGAACACACTTCAATTAGGCACGTCGATCTTCAATATTCGGCAAAAGATACTTCTTCTTGCGAACACATGGTCCACCTCAAGACGGTAGGTACAAACAAACATAACATCACTCAACACAATCAACAAACAAGTTAGATTCTAACAAACATCAAGCACACTAAAGACTAACAACTTAGGTCCTTAAGACTACCCATCTCTCATTCATTATTTTAAGGTCAAGTTATAATTTAGGTTTAGGGTTCACGTATATGCGTCGGGAGCGTCATATGCTCTGATACCATCTGTGACACCCCTCGCGATAGCGGAAATAAAACATAACAAACATGCAATTTATATAGCGGAAAATACGATATTTTTGAAAACTTTTTACATGCCAAAATAAGAGTACGAGAAATGTCTAATAAATACAAACAAAAGTATAAAATACTACAAAGAGACGTAGTCTCTCAAAACGTGATCAAACATAAAAGTTTTTTAGCAAACTACCTAAGAACATTTATGGGTGAATCGTCGAGTCCAACACTTGCTAGCTCACACCCGAACCCAAAAACAAGCAAAGATCCAGCCAAACAACCCGTTCATTCATGAAACATGAACGCCACAGTCAGTGGGGAGTTACTTCGGGTTCTCCCAGCCATATCACAAATAACATACTTAAACGGAAATAGACAAGTAGAAGCATACATATGTATATATGTGAATTACGAGAAGTACAAATAAGCATTTCAATATATCGAGATATAGGTGCATGAAGTATAAAACTATAAGCATCAGATTATAGACAAACTCGGGGAAGACTCCCTTAGGCAACTATATACTCACTAGGGCTTACATCTCACCGTTAGCGGCATATACTCGACATATAAACCACGCCAAGTCATCCAACGGTCACAAATAATCAATTTATAAACATCCATCCAAGCATAAGAATATAGTAACTTAATCTCTCACGGTTAATGACACACACTAGCACCATGTACATAGCAAGTATGATCAATGCACGTCCACGGGATAAACATTTCCCTGAACCATACACGATCAACATTTCGTATATGTAGACTTATTTCCTACCGGTAGGACGACGATAATAATACGGTCCTAGTCTAAACCTGGCCAGACTCTCGGAATAAACATGTTCTGATTCGACATGCGATACACATTTCGCATTCTAAGACTCGGTCAAACACAGAAGCCGAGTACCCCAAATTCGGTAAACCTACACGAAAGAGGCGGAAAGAGCACAAGAATCATAATCAAGCGGTACGCTACATGCAATGACACCACCTTGCAAGGATACGACATTTGACGGCCGGGTCGATCAACGCATTGCGTTCGCCTCCCAACAACGTCGTCATATCCCCACTAAAACATGCATACAAGCATAAAGGATACACCTCCTCGTTCCGACATTCCAGTCTAACGAGTAAGGAGGTATAGCCGGGGAATGAGAGTTCATAGCACTTAACAATTAGTGCTCAAATCAAAACATAGGTAAAACCGACTCAAAGGGCGACATATCAAAAACCGTCACGAAAACATGCGATATAAGCGAATGAGATATCATATATTCTAAACATGAATATTTAATACTATTATAAACGAACCGTACAAACTATTATAAATGAGAACATAAGGAAAGAAGTAGAAGGAGAATTCAGATGGTGCCAGCCCGTCAAGATGACCGACCGCCGGCTACCCGGCTGGCACTTCAGCAACAAAAGAAAACCAACAAAAATACAGGATGTCCCAGCCGGTCAAGTGGACCGGCCGCCGGATATCCGGCTGGGACCACATATTAATTGAGACAAAGAGGAAAGAAATGGGGTGTGTCTGCCAGTCGGTAGACCGGCTGCCGGTCGGCCGGCTGAGACTTACATAATACCAAAATACTTCAAAAATGTCAGCCACGTTCCCTGCCGGTCGGCTGGCTGGGACTACACTCACACAAAAATCATCATACTTCACCAATAATTATCAATAATCATCAACAACTATCATCAACTATTAACTAACACAAATTCTAACAATACTCATCTAATTCTAACCATGTTCACTAATATCAAAACACCTTAAATGCCTAATAATTGTCCTTAGACATTTAGTAAACATCATTTCAAGCATAAAAAAACGTATTGATATCGAGTAACCCTTCACCGTTACCTTTGTGCGTCTTCAATCGATTTCTATGTCTTCCTCCACGAGGTAATAATCCTTGTCGGGGTCTTGAAGGTCTACACCTAAACAAAGACAGCAAAGATGAATATAATTCACCTTTGAGAAAGACTAAAAAATTGAAAATGAGAAAGACGGTAATTTTATTACCACACAAGGTAGAGGAGGATAAGAGAGGAAGATTATGATGAAAATCGAGTGATTTGAGTGAGGAATGAATGAGTAGTGAGGAGCTTGAGGTTGATCAAAAATGGTGGTTAGGGTTTTGGTGGTTTGGTGAGGAAGAAGGTGAGTGAAGAGGATGAGTGGAAAAATGAGGGAATTAGGGTTATAAAGAGGGTGAGTGGAAAAAGATAGGGGAAAAAACCCAAAATTCGGCTTAAGCCGTAACCCACACGAAATTCCGAGTAGAGTCCGAATACGAACTCGGATTTGCTAAATTAGACACGGGAAATTAAGTTCTAATCTAACTCTAAAATTACGCTAATTAATAATAATATAATATTATTAAAATAAAATAAGGTACATTCTCGGGTATTACAAAATTTTTATGTAACTTTAATCAAATGTTATGTAACTTTAGTTCAGTTTTCAATCTACTAATTCGAATTTATAGAATTTTATGTAACTTTAGTCAATTTTTATATAACTTTGGTCAATTCCTGTGTAACTTTTGTTAGTTTCTGTGTAACTTTTGTCAGTTTTTGTGCAACTTTGGTCAGTTTTGCGTGTAACTTTAGTTAAAGGCGCCCCCACCGATAACAACACGACCAACAGCCACCCCCATCAATGAAGCCCACAAACCGCCACCGCTACCACAGTCAGCGAACCCCATGCTCTCTAACCCAACACCACCAACAACCACTACACCATCGCAAATATACAAAAAAAAAAACAAATCTAAAAAACATAAACGAGGAGGTGGTGGATGATATTGCAGTGATCAGTAAATAAGGAGGGTTGGCGAGTGGAGAGGAAGGAGAGGTGGCATGGAGGAGGACGAAGGTCGTGGAGGAAGGCGACGTTGGAGGAGAGGTGGCGTGGAGGAGAAGGAAGGTCGTGGGAGAAGGAGTGGCGTGGGGGAGAAGCGGCGTGGGGGAAGGCCGTGGGAGAAGACCGACAAGGTGGCAGTGGTGGCGTAGTGGCAATGGTGAACTGGTGGTGGGTTTTTTTTTTGGTGTAGAGAGAGGAGAGGAAGAGAGAGAATTGAGAGAAGTGAGAGAAAAAGTGGGTATTTTCTGAGAAAGTGATTAGGGTTTAGGTGCTTTTATATCAACCCTTCTTTTTTTTGTTTTAATCTTCAACATTCATTTGTTAGATCTAATGGTCTAGATTAGGACTTATGGACTCATGAAAAAAAGTGGACTCATGTGATCCTCTCTCACTCAC
>JAIUZE010012609.1:0-35165 GCA_022085475.1 Heliosperma pusillum | reverse complement strand
TTTTTTTTATTATTGGTGGTGGTTGAAGTTACACCATTATTAGCTAAAGTTATTCTATTATTGGCTAAAGTGTTCTTTTATGTTATTTTTACTTTCTAGTTTAATTTTTTTTAATTTTATCTTGATTTTTTTATGGTATTTTACTTTTCCAAATCTGTTTTTTTTTTGTTATGTTCTTTTAAGATCTTTTTTTAATTTTTCAAATTTCTTATGTTTTTTTATTGTAATTTTAGATCTTGTTTTTTTTTACTGTTAAGTACTGAAGTAACACTGTTAAGGACTGAAGTAACACTGTTAAGGACTGAAGTAACACTGTTAAGGACTGAATTTACTCTTTCAAGGCTTGAAGTGACACTTTTAAGGCTCAAAGTTATACTTTTAAAGACTAAAATTACACTATTAAAAACTGAAGTTACACTAGTAAGGACTAAAGTTACTAAAACTTGTCTTGAAGTTAGATGAATTCAAATTAAAATATTCAATCACATTTAGTATAAATCACTGGAATTAACCAAAAAATGACTAAAGTTACCTAAACATGTCTTAAAGTTACACATAAATGTCTTTAATTCAAAGTTACACAAATAAATGTTGAAGTTACCCTCGTAATAACTGAAGTTTATACTTATAAAAAGATTAAAATCACATAAACTTGTCTAAAGTTACATAAATTTAAATTTATATAGTCGAAATTACATTTTAGTTTGAAGTTATACAAATAAGGGTTGAAAATACACTCTTAATGACTGAAGTTGCATTCATAAAAATGCTAAAACCAAGTAAATTTGTCTTAAAATTACATAAATTCAAATTTATATAGTCGAAACACATTTTAGTTTGAAATTACACAAATAAGGACTGAAGTTACGCTCGTAATGACTGAAATTACACTCATAAAAAGGCTAAAATCACATAAACTTGTCATAAAGTTACATAAATTCAAATTTCTATAGTCGAAATCATATTTTAGTTTGAAGTTACAAAAATAATGGTTGAAGTTACACTCGTAATGACTGAAGTTACACTCATAAAAAGCTGAAGTTGCAAAAGATTGTCTCGAAATCATATTCTAGTATAAAGGGACACTATCAAGGTGATGTGTATGTGGAATTCACTCATTTTGGTTATAATCTTGTCCCTTCATTTTGTTCTCATCTTGTCCATCCATTCTTGTTCTAATCTCATTATCCCTCCATCTATTTCTAATCTTGTCCACCCATCTCCTCCATCTAAAGGCCAAGATTAGAACTCATGAACTCAAAAAAAATGGTGGACTCACAAGACCCGATATATATTAGAGCACGATATATTATATTAATATATATAGAGATATATATATATATAGAGATATATATTATATATAAGATATATAATTATAGATATCATAGATATAATATATATATATATATATATATATATATATATATATATATAGAATTAGGATCATGTGAGTCCACCTTATCTTTTTGAGTCCGTGAGTCCATGATACAATATCACAAGTTATACTAAACAATATCAGAGGTTATACTATACAATATCACACCACTGAACCAGTTATACCCACTATTATTAACTTCTTTTTCTCATAATTTTTTCCACACCAATTGATTATAATACCGAACCTCCGACAAAAATTACTATTATCGGTGTTTCACCGGAGTTTATTGCATTGTATATAACTTCTTTATCCTATTTCTTCTCTACTTAGCATTTTTGCCTCCGCCAATCTTCTCCATAGCCGACGACGAGACTTCTAATTTAACGACAACATTGACAAATTTTGTTGTGATTGGTGATGGTGTGAACTTCGGGTAAAAGTAATGTAAATGGGTGGAGAAATATGGAGATTGGAAAGAAAACATGGAATAAATGTGTGACGACGATGGTGGATAAATGTTTGCTTGTGTCATCTAGGTGCTTGGATTGTCACAGGTATTGGTGGGTGAGTGGTCGTCGTTAACGGCGAGTAATATGACATACAATATTTTTAACCATTTTGTGCTGTAATGTTTTGTGATATTGTTTAGTATAGCCAGTGATATTGTTTTGTGTAATCTGTGATATTGTATTACTGGACTCACGAACTCAAATATTTAGGTGGACTCACCGGATCTTGCCTATATATATATATATATATATATATATATATATATATATATATATATATATATATAGAGAGAGAGAGAGAGAGAGAGAGAGACAGGTTCTAATGAGTCCACTAAAAAAATTGAGTCTTTGAGTCCTAAGCTAAGCCATTAGATCCAAAAAAATGGATGGTTGAGATTGAAAAAAAAACACACCAAGCACTTGAATAATAAATGCTATATTAATTTTTCTCTCTCATTCATTCAATTCCCAATTAACTCATTAATTACATTCTTTTTCTCATTAACTCATTTAATCAATCGATATTGCAACCATTTCTATTTAAACCATCAAAATATTTATTTCAAAAACCGAAATTCCTTTCCCGCTTAAAGTGAAAGTGGTTTCGTAAAAACTCCCGTAAATCTTCATTCGGACTCCGATTAAGGCGAAATAAAATCCAAAATTTATTATTTTTTTGAGCCCGTTGCAATGGTAGTATATTTATGTATCATTGAGTTTTCAAAATTTTGAGTAATGCTAATTATCCGAAATTACATCCATTTTGCTTAAAGTTATATTATATTTGTTTGAAGTTACATCATATTTAAAGAAAATTACATCATAATTATTTGAATTTAGTTAATTAAATTACACCATATTTAAAAAAAAAATTGAGTAATGGTAATTATTCGAAATTACATATGATTTGCTTGAAATTACACCATATTTGCTTGAAGTAACACCATATTTATTTGCAATTAATCAATTAATTTACTCATATAATAGAAGTTTCATAGTATCAATGATCTTACTTGAAGTTACACTATATTTAATTGAAGTTACATCTAGTTTAATTGAAGTTAAACTATATCTGAATTACACTATATTTGATTAAACTATATCTGAAGTTACACCATATTTACTTAAAGTTACACTATATTTGTTTGAAGTTACACTCAGTTTACTTAAAGTTACAGTATCTAATTGATATTAATTAACTAATTTACCCATATACTTGAAGTTACATTCATCTACATGAAGTTACACCATTTCTTTTATTAAAGTTACACCATAACCACTTAGAGTTTTAATATATCTGTTTGAAATTGCACCAATAATTTAATTCATTTACTCATATATACATGAAGTTACATTGTAATAATTGAAGTTACACAATATCGATTTAAAGTTACTCATTTTTAATCTGAAGTTACACCCTACTTATCAAATTAAAGTTATATTGTATAAATTTGAAGTTACAGATAAGGATTTAAAGTTACACGGTATTAGCTTGAAATTGCTTTGAAAATAATTTTTTTTGAAATGAATAGACGAAAGGGTCTTACAAAAATGTCTGTGTTTGAAGCTAAAAATCAAGAAAAGGACAATAAAACTCCAAACAGAACGTATGTGTTTGAAGCTAAATAATGAAGAAGAGTCCCACTTCTATCTCCTTTGTTTAGGAAAAACACTAAACGTCTTTAGACAATCCCTTTCTCTATTTTAAAAATCAAAGACCGAAGATCCAACAAATATAGCGGTGGGTAAATGTATTCAAGCAAAAAAGATGGTGGGTTAACCAACACACAACTACAACAATGTGTAAACGGATTAATAGAAGCTAGTAGCCTTTGTCGATCCCCAACGATGGGTAGATGGATTAATAGCCGCCAATCTCCTGACCAGTTCCATACGTCAGCCACTATCAGCTAATCAGGCCACCACGAGTCACGACAACCTAACAAAGTCCTTTGTCTTGCCGCTTCTCCCCGACTCCTATTCTTTCACTCACGCACACCAATCAAGCGTCATCAATCGACCACCACCCCGACTCCATGAACCACCGTGCATTTGAAGTTTGTAATTTCGTTTTGCAATATCCATAGTTTTGTTGTTAAATGTGATTTTTGAAATTAGTATCATTATTATTGTGCTATATTGAACATATTTTTGTTTTTTTTGAATTTTGATTCTTTTATAAGGAATATTATGTATTATTATAATAATGGAATTCACAATATGGTAATATTGTGATAGTATTGGAATACAATATATCTTTAGATATTACATTAGTCCTAGTTTCTATATTGTGTCAAATATATCTTTACGATATATTCTAGGTGGATTACGTTTCTATATGTTAGATCTTGTAATTGCTATATAAGCAATCATTGTCATCAATAATATTTAAGCTATTCAATACATTCAATTATCATTCTCTACATGGTATCAGAAAGATAAAATCCTAGGGACCTTCATATAATAAACTCTCTTACAAAAACAACCACCAACATCTTCCACTGCCGGTCGGAGATGGCCATAATCTTCTCCATCTCCGGCGGGATTATTCGCTTGCCTACCCCTGTAACTTCTTCTTATATTCCAGTTCCTTAATAATCTGTCTAATTCATCAATTAATAAACTATAAAATACTTCATCCTTCCTTCTCGTTAAACTCAGATTAAATAGTACTCTTATTTGTCGTCGTGTGCTCATCCATGACTCTTTCATATCAAAAGTTTTCACTTCTAGCCAATGTCTATCTTTCACTTAACTCTTACGTTGCACTTTACATGTGCAAGTGCAACAAAGCAAGTCTGCGTTTTGTGTCTCGAGACAAGTTACTCCTTACTTGGCCTTTTCGGCCTAAAGTCCCACGAGATAAATTTCTATTGTTCTCTGGATCCCGGTAGCAATCTCGTATGCCCTACTTTTCGTCTCATAATTTTCTATAACCAATATTTCTCAAATTACTTCTATCTTGCAACTTCATTTTAATTATCCATGTTCAATATAAAAATCCTCTCACATATACGTCTCCTTTACACACCCGTCAAAGTACAACTTTTTCACTCCCTTCAAAATCTGTGCCCTTTCGACCACCCGTCCAAAAATTTGTGAACTAGCGGCCACCCTCCAAAAGTTGTGCCCTTGTGGCCACGCCTCTTAACTTTGTGCCCTTGTGGCTGCCTCTCTTAAAACTATCTCTCATCGTCACCTCTCAGATTAACTCTTTCACGAAATTTACTCTCATCTCCCAACTACCGTCAATATATATGCCATAATTTTTGGCCTTTTCAAAAAAGTTGTGTCTCACACACAAAATAACAATTCTCTCACAAATTAAAAGTTATGCCATCTTTCTCGGCCTTACTCAAATTTTCTCTCACAAATTTTTTTCTCCTATTTCTTTTGAAAGCCATGATCAGACGATCAAATTCGGCTCCATAAATACTTATACCGTACAAATTTTACGGTGCTTCTCTTTTCTCCCTTTTATACTTGACAGTGTGACCAAAGTAAATTCCGGCTCCAAGCTCTGGTCTTTTTCCTTCTCCTTGTGCAGCAACATTGCGGCTCGTATCCCGGCTCATCGTCTTCTTCTTCTCAACGGCTCATTATCGTCTTCTTCTTCTCAATGGCTCATCGTCTTCTTCTTCTCAAGATTGTCCTTCCCATTCGTTCGTACATCTTGCGGGGGCGTATAAGGAATATTATATATTATTATAATAATGGAATTCACAATATGATAGTATTGTGATAGTATTGGAATACAATATATCTTTAGATATTACATTAGTCCTAGTTTCTATATTGTGTCAAATATATCTTTACGATATATTCTAGGTAGATTACGTTTCTATATATTAGATCTTGTAATTGCTATATAAGCAATCATTGTCATCAATAATATTTAAGCTATTCAATACATTCAATTATCATTCTCTACAACTTTTAGTAGTGGGAAAGGAAATCAAGTGGTTTTTGGAAGAGA
Source organism: Heliosperma pusillum (assembly GCA_022085475.1). Classification (NCBI taxonomy): domain Eukaryota; kingdom Viridiplantae; phylum Streptophyta; class Magnoliopsida; order Caryophyllales; family Caryophyllaceae; genus Heliosperma; species Heliosperma pusillum. The sequence goes on along the minus strand of JAIUZE010012609.1, from coordinate 29,302 downwards.
AAGAAACAAGCATTACGATTTTTTTATCTAATGAATTTGGTTGTGGTCTTTGACAGTAAAGAGATTGGTAATGGGGGATGAAAGAGAAAGTTAGTTAATGATATTATTGGGAATGAAAAAAGATTGGGAATTGGGGAAAAGTGGGTGGCTGAGTGTATTTGTTTGTTTGATCTTAGCCATCTATTATGTAAGATCTAATGGCTTAAAATGGGACTCATGGACTTAATTTACTAAGGTGGACTTATTTGAACCTAACTCTCTCTCTCTCTCTCTCTCTATATATATATATATATATAGAATTAGGATCATGTGAGTCCACCCTATCCTTTTGAGTCTGTGAGTCCATGATACAATATCACAAGTTATACTAAACAATATCACAGGATATACTATACAATATCACACCACTGAACCACTTTTTCGCGCACTATTACAAACTTTTTTTCTCATAATTTTTTCACACCAACTGATTCCACTATCAAAGCTTCGACAAACACCTTCATTATCTTGCCCTTTCATGCCGGAAAGTCTCTATTATCGGTGTTTCAAGTGTATAGTTTCCTTTATCATATTTTCTCTCTACTAAGCATCTTTGCCTCCCGCATTTTTCTTCATAACCGACTAAAAGACACATAATTTAATGACAACAAAGACAAATATTGTTTTATTGAGGGTGGTGTGAGCTCCGAGTAAGAGTGGGTGGAGGAATATGAAGATTGCAAAGAAAACATGCGATAAATAATGGGTGACGACGGTGCCGGATAATTGTTTGCTTGTGTCATCTAGGTTCTTGGATATGTCGTCATTAGTGCTGGGTGAGTGGTCTTCGTCAAGGGCGAGTAGTATGACATAGAATATTTTTAACCCTTTTATCTTGTTTTTTTTTGTGATATTGTTTAGTATAACCAGTGATATTGTTTTGTGTAGTCTGTGATATTGTATAACTGGACACACGGACTCAAATATTTAGGTTGACTCACCGGATCTTGCCTCCATATATATATATATATATATATATATATATATATATATATATATATATATAGAGAGAGAGAGAGAGAGAGAGAGAGGTTCATATGAGTCCTTCATATTCTTTGAGTCTATGAGTCCTCATCTTGGCCTTTGGATGAAGGAGATGGAGGGACACGATTAGAAATAGATGGAAGGATAAGATTAGAAGGAAAATGGATGAAGAAGATGAGAACAAGATGGAAGGACAAGATTAGATTAAAATGAGTGGGGCTTAGTGAATTCCACCTACACATGACCTTGATATTGTAACAATATTATTTTGAGCCAAGTTTTTGTAACTTCAGCTTTTATGAGTGTAACTCCAGTCACTACGAGAGTAACTTTAACCATTATTTTTGTAACTTCAAACTAAAATGTGATTTCGACTATACAAATTTAAATTTATGTAACTTTAAGACATGTTTATGTGATTTCAGCCTTTTTATGAGTGTAACTTCAGTCATTACGAGTGAAACTTCAACACTTATTTGTGTAATTTCAAACTAAAATGTGATTTTGACTATATAAATTTAATTTATGTACTTTTAAGACAAGTTTATGTGATTTTAGCATTTTTATGAGTGTAAATTCAGTCATTACTAGTATAATTTCAACCCTTATTTGTGTAACTTTAAACAAAAATGTGCTTTCGTCTATACAAATTTAAGTTTATGTAACTTTAAGACAATTTTTTGTGATTTAGCATTTCTATGAGTGTAACTTCAGTCATTACAAGTGTAACTTCAGTCATTACAAGTGTAACTTTAACCATTATTTGTGTAACTTTAACCCAATATGTTATTTCGATTCTACAAATTTGAATTTTACAAAAATGTGATATCAATTATATAAATTTGAATTTTTATAAGTTAAAGACATTTTTTTATGTTTTTAATCTTTTTATGAGGTAACTTTAGTCTTAAAGTGTGTAACTTCAATCCTTATTTGTGTAACTTTAATTTTATGACATATGTGTGACTTATTTAAAGTAACTTTAGTCATTTATTGGGTAATTTTAGTCATTTTTACGAAATGTTATTGATTATTTTAATTTGAATTCATGTAACTTTAGTCATTTTTTGGGTAACTTTAGTCATTTTTTGGGTAACTTTAGTCATTTGTTTTGGTGACTTCAGGCTTTAAAATGTAACTTCAGTCCTTACTAATATAACTTCAGTCCTTAATAGTGACATAGTGTAACTTCAGCTATTAATAGTGTAACTTCAGCAATTTCAGTTCTTAATAGTGTAACTTCAGTTCTTAATAGTGTAACTTCAGTTCTTAATGTTCTTAATAGTGTAACTTCAGTTCTTAATAGTGTAATTTCAGTTCTTAATATTGTAACTTCAGTCAGCCACCAAAAAATAACAAAAAAAAAATGAGATTTTGGAATAAAAACTACATCTAAAAAATAAAAAATGAGAACTAAAAAAAACATAAGAAAAGATGGAGTGAGTGGAAATAAGAAAACATAAGAAAAAAAAGAAAAAAACATAATATTTTTTATTTTTTTAAAAAAAAAGTAGTAGATCTAGAATAACCCAAAACCATCACCACTTCCCTCACCAAGATCCCACCACCACCAAGTGAGGCGGCGACACTGGGCGACGGAGGGAGGACGTGGACAACCCTCAAGGAGGGACGACTAGGGTGTACGGCGAAGGCGAAGGTGGAGGTGCGGTGGTGTTAGTCGGCGGGAGAGGGAGGACTGGAAGAGGCTAAAAAGGAGAGGAGGTGGCAGAGGGAGGACGAACATGAGGAGGGACGACGTGGGTGGTTGTGGATCGTGGTGGTGGTGTTTGTTGGTTTCTTTTTTCTTTTCTTTTTTCAGATCTGAAATTAAAGGAGGTTGGCCATGGTGGTTGTAGTTTGTGATTGCGGCGGTGGGTTTTAGTGGGTTTTTTTTTCAGGAGGTTGTCGGGTGGTGAAAGGCGGCAACGGTAAAAGGAGTGGCGACAACAAAGGTGGCCAGTAGGCGGTGGAGGAGTGACGGAGTGGTGGCCGGGTTTGGTGACTGACCAAGGAGATGAGGGTTTAATTTTTTGGATTTTTATTTTGCTAGAGATGAGAGGCTTTAGAGGAAGGATGAGAGATAAGGGAGGTAGAGAGAGAGTGGAGGTTGTAAAAATGAGATAAAGAGTGTAAATGAAGGGTATAAGTAGTAGGGTTTAAAGGGGATTAGATTGTGTGTGTCTCACAATCTTGGCCTTCTATTTTCTTTTAATCCTAACCACTCATCTTGTTGAATCAAAGGCTTGGATGAAGACCCATGGACTCAAAGAAGAAAGGGGGACTTACATGATTTTATAAGTCCACCATCTTTTTTGAGTCCATGAGTCCTTATCTTGGCCTTTGGATGATGGTGATGGAGGGACAAGATTAGAACAAGATAAAGGGCTAAGATTAAAAGAAAAATTGATGGCTAAGATTAGAACAAAATGAAGGGACAAGATTAGAACAACATGGGTGAGTTTTAATGAATTCCACCTACATTACTAGGGTAACTTTAACCATTATTTTTGTAAGTTCAAACTAAAACGGGATTTTCACTATATAAATTTAAATTTATGTAACTTTAAGACAAGTTTATGTTATTTTAACCTTTTTATGAGTATAACTTCAGTCATTATGAGTGTAACTTCAACCTTTTTTTAGTGTAACTTTAAACCAAAATGTGATTTCGATTATATAAATTTGAATTTATGTAAGTTTAAGATAAGTTTATGTCATTTTTGCCTTTTTATGAGGCTAACTTTAGTCCTTATGAGTGTAACTTTAACCATTATTTTTGTAACTTTAAACTAAAATGTGATTTCGACTATATAAATTTGAATTTATATAATTTTAAAACAAATTTATGTGATTTTAGTTTTTTTATGAGTGTAACTTCAATTCTTAATTGTGTAACTTTAAGTAAAAATATGATTTAAATTTAACATTTTATAAGTGTAACTTTAACCTTTATTAGTGAAACTTCATTTATTAATTGTGTAACTTTAGTCAGTTATAGTGTAACTTTATATTTAAGTGAGATTTAATATATTAATTTGAATTTTTTAAGACATGTTTAGGTGACTTTAGTCTTTTCTAATGTAACTTCAGTCCATACTAATATAACTTTAGTCATTAATAGCGTAACTTCAGTCCATACTAATGTAACTTTAGTTATTAATAGCCTAACTTCAGTCCTTAATAGGGTAACTTTAGTCCATAATTATGCAACTTTAGTACATAATTGTGCAACTTACATAATTGTGCAACTTTAATCCCTACCTATGTAACTTTAATTATAATCCTATTAAATAATGTAAATTTAGTCCATAATGGTGTAACTTTAATTCATAATGGTGTAACTTTAGATCTACAAAAAACTATTACCCTCCTCATCCTCCACCAACTACCAACAAGGCAACAACAAAAAACAGAGATCTAAAAGATTAACAAAACGAGATATAATAAAAAAAAGAAAAAAAAATTAAAATTAAAAAACGATGCAACACGGACCCACGCGGCCCACAAATAAAACATTAAAATCTAAGAAAACCGAAATCTAAAAAAAAAAAATAAAAAGACAAAGAAAGTAAGAAAATTAAAAAACTAGGCTTCCACTACCACATAAATTACAGATCTGAAAAAAAAAACAAAGGAAATTTGAAAATTAAAAAACTAAACTTACACCACTTTAAAAATTAAAGATCTGAAATATGAAATTTGGAAATTAAAAAACTACACTACAACAACCCAAAAAAACTAGGGAAAAAAACCTCCCGTCGTGGAAGACGGTGGAGGAAAAAACAGAAGAGAGGAGAGGCGGTGGAGGCGGTGTCTGGCCATGGCAGCGGCGGAAGGGCGAGGAGGAGTTGGAGTGGTTCTCGGAACTAGGGTGGCGGAAGGAGGGTAGTTTTTTTACTTTGTCTTTTCAGATCTGAAAATGGTGGTATGCGTGGTTGTCGAATGGAGGAAGGTAAGGAGGAGGAGGACGGAAGGAGGAAGGAAGGGCGGAGGAGGACGCGGAGGGAGGCAAGGAGGGTGGCAACGAAAGGAGGAAGACAAGGAAGAGAGGCGGGTGAAGGTGGAGAGGAGGGCGGCGGCGGAAGAAGGAAGGCAGAGAGGAGAAGGACGGTGGACGACAGGAGGACAAAAGTGAAGAGGAGGACGGTGGTGGCGGGTAGGTGAAGGTGGCGGTGTTGGGAGGAGGAGGTGGCGGCGGGTGAAAGTGGAGTGAATTTTTTTGGGTTTTTTTTTGAGAGGATAGAAGAGAGAGAAGGGAGGTAGAAAGAGAATGTAGATGTGAAAATGATAGAAAGAGAGTGAAAAAAGTGTATTTATATTAGGGTTTGAAGGATTGGATGGTGTGTGTCTCATGATCTTGGCCATCCATTTTGTTTTAATCTTAGCCTTTCATCTTCTTAATTCAAGGGCTTGGATGAGGACTCAAGGACTCAAAGTGTAAGGAAGGACTCATTTGAACCCACTTATATGTATATATATATACATATAAGTGGGTTCAAATGAGTCCCCCCTTCTCTTTTGAGTCATTGAGTCCTAATCCAAGCCCTTGGATCAAGAAGATGAAAGGCTAAGATTAAAACAAAATGGAGGATCAAGATTGTGAGACACACACAATCCATCTTCTTTAAACCCTAATATAAATACACTTTGTTCACTCTTTTTCTTCATTTTCACATCCTCTCATCCTCTTTCTACCTCCCTTCTCTCTCTTCATTCTATGCTCTCAAAAAAAAACCAACAAAATCCTAAGAAAAACCCTACCCCACCCGCCGCCACCTCCATCCACCGCCACCTACACCTACCCGACGCCACCCTCATCTCCACCTTCGACCTCCTCTTCTCCAACGACCTCCTCCCTGCCTTCTTTCTTCCGCCGCCGCTGCCCCTCCTTACTCCTTCCGCCGCCGCCGCCGCCGACCTTCTCTACCGTCTTCCTCCTCTCTTCCTTCCTCCTTCCGTCGCCATGCTAGGCCGCCATCACCCTCCCTGCCTTCCTCCACCGCCGCCACTCTCCCTGCCTTCCTCCTCCTCCCTGCGCCGCCACTCTTCCTCCTACCACTACCCAACCTACCTCTATATATAGACCTGAATAAAAAAAGATAAACAAAAAACACCACACCACCACTTTTTTTATTTTTTGCATCTGGTTTTTTATTTTCAAAATTTCTTATGTTTTTTATTTTTTTATTTTAGATTTCATTTTTTATATTTTAGCTCTCGGTTTTTTTTGGTGTTTGGTGGTGTATTTTCTAAATTTTATATTTCGTTTTATATTTTTTTATTTTTGATATTGTTTTTCTATTTTCTTATGTTAGATCTCACTTTTATTTTCTTATATATCTTATTTTTTTTCTTATTTTTTAGATCTCGTTTTATTTTTTTACAACTTAGTTTTTTTTGTTGTAAAATCTCATATTTTGGTTTTTTTTTTCTTTTTCAAATTTCTTCTGTTTTTTATTTTTATTTTAGATCTATTTTTTTCATTTTATATTTTTTGTGGATTTTTATTTTGGTGGATTTTTTTCCAGATCTAAAATTCCATCATTATGTACTAAAGTTGTTCAATTATGGACTAAAGTTACTCCATTTAATAGTTTTATAACTAAAGTTACGCTATTAAGGCTTGAAGTTACGCTATTAAGGCTTGAAGTTACGCTATTAAGGATTGAAGTTACGTTATTCATGACTAAAGTTACACTATTACGGACTGAAGTTACACTAGAAAAGACTAAAGTCACCTAAACATGTCTTACAAAATTGAAGTTAATATATTAGATCTCATTTTAGTATAAAGTTACACTATAATTGACTAAAGTTACACAATTAATAAATGAAGTTATACTCGTAAAAACTCTAAAATTACACTCAAAAGAGTTGAAATTAAACAATTTTTGGTTTAAAGTTACACTCAAAAGAGTTGAAATTACACTCGTAATGACTTAAGTTATACTCATAAAAACTCTAAAATTATATAAACTTGTTTAAAGTTACATAAATTCAAATTTATATAGTGAAAATCGAATTTTAGTTTGAAGTTACAAAAATAATGGTTGAAGTTTCACTCTTAATGACTAAAGTTCGCCTCATAAAAAAGCAAAAATCACATAAACTTGTCTTAAAATTACATAAATTCAGATTTATATAGTTTAAATCACATTTTGATTTAAAGTTACACAAAAAAAGGTTGAAGTTATACTCGTAATGACTAAAGTTATACTCATAAAAGGCAAAAATCACATAAACTTGTCTTAAAGTTACATAAATATAAATTTATATAGTCAATCACATTTTAGCTTAATGTCACAAAAATAATGATTAAAGTTACACTCGGAATGTAGGTGAAAGTCATTAAAACTCACTCATTTTGTTCTAATCTTGTCCCTTCATTTTGTTCTAATCTTGTCCATTCATTTTTCTTTTAATCTTAGCCCTCCATCTTGTTCTAATCTTGTCCCTCCATCTCTTTCATCCAAAGGGCAAGATGAGGACTCATGGACTCAATTTTGAAGGTGGACTCATTATAACTTGCCTCTCTCTCTCTCTCTCTCTCTCTCTATATATATATATATATATATATATATATATATATATATATATATATATATATATATATAAATTGCATCCGGTGAGTCCACATATCTTAGGTGAGTACGTCCCGTGAATCTCCACCTTAGATCTTATAATGAATGAGCGGCTGAGATTGAATCTCCCATGATATAATTGCCATATAAATACCTCAATTACCAGCTGTGTTCATCATAATTGATTTTCACTTTCTCTCCCTAAATCACATCTCTCTACCTCTCCTTTTCCTCTGTTATACGACTTCTTCAGTTCTTCATCCCTGCAAATTAAACCTCAATAATTCAATTTCTGATTCATTCAATTTCATCTTCATTCATCAGCAATTTCTACATATTAATTCCATCGCGAATGGATCAGCAATTGACTCTCAATTCAATTTTCAATTTTCCATCACTTTTTGTTTCCTCGTTTTGCATGTCAATTTCCGGTCCTTATTTCAGTCCTATTTGATATTGCTTTCAGATTTACTGTTTTTATTTTTTTCATCACTAAAATGGCGACAAATTCTACCGAATTTACCTTACCTACCGGTATATTTCTTCCTCACTTCCTCCGGCTCTTATTTTCAATTTCTTGATTTTATGTTAGTTTCTTTTTAAATGATCACTGTCATGATTTCGCAGTTTAGGACGTTTCTTAATTGTCGTTACTTTGCTTTTCAATTTAATTTTATCACGGTTTTGTTCAAGCGAATTCGCACTTTGTTGCTTTTCACATCACACTGTTACACGTTTATCGAACACTTTCTAAATATGAATTTTCTTTACACTTCCGCTTTCGTACCATCTGTATCCTGTTTCTTTTTTCGCCTTTAATAGTAACATTGCTACTCTATTATGTCTACCACTTCAGTACCATACTGTTACTGTATCGTTGTTACTGTAAAAACACTGCTGCCTATCATGTTTTCACTTGCACAACATATTGTCTTACTGTCCCAGTGTTACTGTACCATTGTTACTATACCAACACCGCTGTATTATCAGTTATTTGTTGTTCTATTTTGACACCTTTTGCGTTTTTACATGGACAATAATATTTTATTTTCCCTTTTCCCTTACAGAGTCCACTAGTGTCAATACAGTCCATTCGACGCCAATCGTACAACACGATCACACTGCCCAATCAGATAATCAACTTGTTCTCTCTCATACTCCTAAGGGAAGCGAGCAATGGATTAGAGTAGTTGAGAGTAAGTTCACTCCAATTGTTGGTACAATCTTCCCCTCACTTGAGGCAGATATACAATTCTATAATGTTTATGCTCGGGCATGTGGATTTACCCCTAGGAAGTATACTGCAAAAACTATTAGAGTTGGTACAACATACCAGAAATTCATTGTCTGCAATCGTGAAGGGTTCAGGGGAAATAAACTAAGGCTACGTTATGACACTGTCAATGACGACAGTAATGGTGAGTCTGTTAAACGGAAATTCAAGATTACTAGGATTGGCTGCAAAGCAGCTTTAAGATTTGCACTTGTTGCTGGGCTTACGGGTCATGCTATAATTGACGAGTTTCGTCAATGTCATAATCATCGGCTGACCTCCGTTTCTAATCGAGATGTGGAAAAGCTTTCAAGATCACTTGACATATTCCAGAAGCAACTTATTTTGGACAATTCAAAACTGAATATTGGGGCTGCCAAGACTTTTGAAATGTGTAAAGAGTTTGCGAAGGGGTACGGAAGTATCGGTGCTACCGTGACTGATTTCAAAAACTTCCAGCGAGACATCAAATGCTATATAGGCCAAACAGATGCTGAACTCTTCCTTTCTCGTCTTCAAAAGCTACAAGCCACTGGAAAGGATTTTACTTTGCATATCAAGCTGATGTATCAAACTGCCTGTCAAGGGTTTTTTGGGCTGATTCAATCGCAGTGCGGAACTACTCACGATTTGGGGATGCCGTTAGTTTTGAACCCACCTATGGCACAAATAAGTATTCCATGGTGTTTACACCATTCACCGGAGTTGATCACCACATAAAATCAATCTTCTTTGGCGCATGTTTGCTGACAGATGAAAGTGAAGATTCCTTCACATGGACTTTTCAGCATTTTATGAATGCAATGGGTCACAAGGAGCCCCAATTCATTATCACTGATCAGTGTCTTGGAATAAAAAATGATGTCCCTGCTGTTTTCAAAAACGCTCGCCATCGTTACTGTATGTGGCATATAACGGAAAAGGTCACAGACAAGGTGGGTTCAGCTCTTTGCAAAGACACTGACTTCTTATCCCGCTTCAATTCTGTGGTGTGGGACTCTGATTTGGACCTATCAGAGTTTGAGGAGAAATGGCACCTCCTTATTTCAGATTTCAATCTGCAAACAACAAATGGCTTTAAACAATGTTCGACGAACGACATCATTGGATCCCTGCCTACCATCGTGACATTCTGATGGGCTGCATATTACGAACAACACAGAGATCTGAGAGCGCTAATTCATTTTTTAAGCGATATGAGAATCACTTTGGCACCCTCGTGGAATTCTGGATGCGGTTCGAAACTGCCTTGGACCAACAACGGTACAATCAAAGGTGTGCTGGTCATGATAGTGACCATTGTGACACCCTCAAATTTGCGGAAAGAAAAAAAATTATTTAAATACATAAAAGATAATAAAACATAACGAAGGTGTCATAAAATAAAAAGGTCATTACAAAACGGTAATAAAATTCTACAAAAGAAATATACAAGACGGGAGACATATCTCCCGTATAAATACGGAAATAAAATAGTGTACAATAATATACAAACTATGAACCGAATATAGGTCCAAGGTAAATACTTCACTCGCTAGCTCGTCCATGTACCCCAAATATGCAACACCACCTGTTCGAACACGGAAGCCACAGTCAGTGGGGAGTAACTCCGAGTTCTCCCAGACACGAAATGTCGAGTTTAATGAAACATGAATAACATAAAAGCAATGTATATGAAAAATACAAAACTTAAACATATATGATATGCTTTTCATGTTATGTAACAATTAACTAACATATAACCTATCATATGAAAGCTATCATGTGAAACCGATAATAAAATATAACAAGAGATAGGGAAGCTGGTATGCTAGCTCAGAGGTTACCCTGTAACGTGGCCATGATACACTCAAACCCTAATCAACACGTAATCATGTGAATCAGTTAACAATCGGTAATCCAAACTCTATCAATCTTAGCCGGCTTTCATCTCACCTTCTAGAACTCATAGAATCATACAAACATGAAAGACCAATACCTCTACAAACAGGCATAAGTTCCTAGTGCAGTCAATAGAAGACTTCTGTAACTCGAGGCTATACCACAAGGTAGGAAAACATCCTAGTTCCTAGACTGATCAGACCTAGCGACAACAGCTATTCCATTCCCCGTCTCATGACAAAACAGTACACAAGAATCTTTACTAGGCGACCCCCTAAGCAGAGATGGTTAGTACTTAAGCTGGCTCCCTTCCCAAAGCGGAACTCTTAGGATGCCATGCCCCGACTTGGATATAAACCCACCAAGCCGGGACACAAAAGCTATTAACCATGAACTATAACTCGTTAAAGATAGTACGGGCCTATCAATGTCATGGTCCAAGATACTCATTTAGAATTAGAATGGTCAAGACGCCATATACTCATAATTCTATATGGGTACTTAGTCAACACGACACCAACCATATAATCAAACAGTCACGGGAAAAACATCCTATCATGTGACTAATTGCAGATAAATAATAATCAATATCATATCGCCTCATATCTACTAAGGCTAATTCAATAATTAAATACAACCTTACTTGAAGACAACTCCCCGACCCGAGTCCCGCGACGGGTCATCAGTCAAAACGGGGCTGACTAGATCTTAGTTTGACCAAACCCGTTTGGTCAAACCGGCTAGAAACAGAGTCTTTATCACATAGACATAAAATCAACATATTCATTACATGCTATATTATTAAAACTTCTAACATGTAAATTATTAACTTTTACTAAAACCCGTTTGACTAAAAGGATATTAAATTAAACTACGATCTCGTCTTATAATTTCTAACATGTGAGAAATAATAATTTTATGAAAAACCTTTTTAATTAAATATTTTACTTATTAACATTTCCCACTTGCTAAAATTACAAAACACGATAAATTAACATTAAACTCAAAAACCGTCACAAGTCCCAACGTGGGACCCACGGGCTGATTTTGGGCCGAGACACACATGGGCCTGGACTGGGCCCCACGGCCTAGTTTTGGGCTGTTTTGGCCTTTTTATCGATTTTACTAAAAACCGTTTCTAATTATTTCCCGCATGCTTAACATAACTAAAACCCGTCAAAACAACAACATAACAATCAAACATCGACACAACCCAAACACCAAAACCCGGACCCACCATGGACCAGCCCAGACCGGGTCTGAACCGGCCTGGACCGGCTGGGTTGGTCCGGTTCACAGCCTTCCCCACGGTTCACACCACAAACAACACCAAATTAATTCCAACATGTTTTAATTATCAAACTACCATTTTTAACAACCATCATACAAAAATCATGATTAGAAATAATTCATCCAAATTCCTCAAGAGCACTAAACATATTAAAATTTCCTACACAACATAAAAATCATAACTTATGAAAAATCATCAAAATTCCTAAAGAACACTAAACATATTATAAATTTCCTACACAACATAAAAAATCATAACTTATGAAAAATCATCAAAATTCATAAAGAACACTAAACATATTATAAATTTCCTACACAACATAAAAATCATAACTTATGGAAAATCATAAAAATTCATCAAGAACACTAAACATATTATAAATTCATACAACATGCTAAAAACCACTACTTATCATGTTACTACCAAAAATCCCTAAATCATAATAACATGAACCAAATAAAAGGATGAACCAAAACTAAAGAAACAAAGCTAAAGGCTATGTTACTAACTAAAATCATAAATACCCATAACTTAAACTAAAACTAAAGGCTATGTGACATTATTTCGTCGAGTAAATCGGAATCGTTACCTTAGCTAGCAAAACCACTTAGCACCAAAATAATAAGAAGTATATAATAAGAAACCCTTCTACTAATCTTCACCCAAAATATACGAGTCTCCAAACTCGTCTTCAAAATCTTCCCCTATAAGAAATGACAAGAAAAACATTATTAGAACTTAAAATATGATTTTCCATAATTAAAGTGTTGAAAAACGATTTTGTCGGAATTGAAATAAAACCGTACGTGAAGATGGGGAGCGAAGAGGAGAGTCTAGAAATATAAGTTAGGACGGATTTAATTAAGAGATGAAGATTTTATGAAGGTTTTGCTCAAGAACGATGAAGAACAATTGAAGAACACGAAGAACAAATGAAGAACGATGAAGAAAGTGATATTTAGATCTTAATTTGATTTGTTGAAAAATGAAAAGTTGTTAGTGAGTAGTGAAGGGGGAGGGAGCCGTGTAATTATAGGCAAAAAGGAATGTCGGGTTTTGAAATTGTTGTTACGTAATTGACTCGCGTTTAATAATTATTTTACGGTAAACGATTAAATATAATTAACGATAAAGTTAATTAAACTAAATATCATGATATTATGCTATTAATAATCAAAAGAAAGACAAATATCTAGTCCTATTAGAGGACTTAGGAGCCGTGTGGGATGGTGAGAAGACGGATCTGATTTCGAGCGTTTTGCTTAATTTTCGTTAACTGATCGATAAAGTTAATAAATATCTAGATATTATGATATTGTAATCAAAAGTAATGAAAATATCAAGCCCTATTAGAGGGTGAATGAGCCGTGTAGACTTGGCAAGAACCGGGTCTGATTTTTCTCGATTTGCGAAATCTTCGTTGACGGATCGATAAAGTAAATAAATATCTAGATATTTTGATTAGTTTAATCAAAATAATTAAAATATCTAATTGTGAGTGGAAAACGATGACATGGGAGCGTGACTCATGCCAAAGTCGAGTTTCGGAGTTTGTACGGGAGTTAGATGAGTCGGAATAGTTTTAAATGATGTTAGTTAAAAACCGTTAAAAGTTATTCTTTTAAATACGAAATAAATTAATAATTATATTAAATTTAATAATCTTAATAAATTCTTTATAAAAATAATCAAACAAAAATTTTTTTTTTGAAAATAAAAATTTCGTCTTCAAACTTACAAGGCGAGTCGGGAAAAAGTCAAACGAAAGTCAAAGTCGAGTTAAAATTCAAGAAAAGTCAAAGATGACTTAAAAGTCAAGAAAAAGTTATGACGACTTAAACGTCAGAAAAAGTCGATGACGGACTTTAAAAAGTCAAGGGGAAAGTCAAAGACGACTTCCTTTAAAAGTCAAGAAAAGTCAAAGATGACTAAAAACGGCCTTTTCATGAAATCTCTCAGAAATTCCAAATACGAACGCGGAATTTCAAAATACGACTCGAAACAAAAAATTCTATTTTAAAAACTTAAGTCTGCTGAAAAGTGTTAGTAAATATTTGTACTAGAAAAATTGGGCACTTTTCGGGTTGTTACAATCACCCCTCCTTTTAAAAAGTTTCGTCCTCGAAACTTAGAAGAAGGAACGTAACATATATGTAGGTCTATTTCAAAACTGTTAAAAATATATTTGTAATAAAATACGGGGTCTTATCTACGGGACGGCAGGTTCTCGTCAGCAGTCACGAATATCGGTAGAAGGAACGGCATCTTCGAACGGTTAAATCGAATAGGAAGAGGAAAGAAAGAAGGAAATTTACCTCACGCAAAGAGCTCGGGATATTTAGCTAACATTTTAGCTTCGGGTTCCAAAGTTTCTGATTCGACGTTTCCACAACGCCAAAGGATACGAACTAAAGGTACCACCTTGTTTCGGAGTTGTTTGTTAGCCCTTTCAAGTATACGAATCGGCCTTTCTTCCAAAGCCAAATTAGGTTCCAAGTCCAACACCTCTTCTTGAATAATATGACTCGGATCACTGATATACTTCTTCAACTGAGAAACATGGAACACATCATGAACTTTGCTCAAGTTCGGAGGTAATTTCAAACGATAAGCAAAAGGACCAACTCTTTAAAGCACTCGAAAACGGTCCAATATATTTAGGACTCTAAACCTTCCCTTTCCACTCCAAAAGTTTCACTCATTCATTGGTGATTACTTTAAGAAATACACGGTCATCCACATCAAATTCAAGCGGTCGTCGACGAACATCGGCATAGGATTTCTGTCTATCTTGAGCGGCTTTCATTCGTTCACGAATGACTTGAACTTGATCGATCGTTTCAGTAACAATGTCGGGACTCAATATATGATCATCTTGTACTTGATCCCAACAAACAGGACTACGGCATTTCCTACCGTATAAAGCCTCGTATGGTGACATCTTGATAGAAGCATGATAACTGTTGTTATAAGAAAATTCCACAAAAGGCAAACACTTCTCCCAAGATATATGAAAGTCTAAGGCACAAGCTCGAAGAAGATCTTCCAAGGTTTGGATCGTCCTCTCAGTTTGACCATCAGTAGCGGCATGAAAAGCTGTGCTCATCAACAATTTACTACCCATGGCTTCTTGCAAAGCTGTCCAGAATCGGGAACTGAATCTCGGATCACGATCTGAAACAATATCTTTAGGAGCTCCATGGTAGCGTACTATCTCTCTCACATAGGCCTCAGCTAAGACCTCTATATTCCAAGTTTCTTTGATAGGCACGAATCTGGCACACTTGGTTAGACGGTCTACAATAACCCAGATGGCATTCATTCCCCTAGAAGTTTTAGGTAAAGACATCACGAAGTCCATAGAAATAGACTCCCATTTCCAAAGAGGAATCTCCAAAGGTTGCAGCAAACCTCCGGGTCTTTGATGTTCAATCTTCACCTTCTGACAAGTAAGACATTTACTAACATACTCCTTTACTTCAATCGTCATCCTAGGCCACCAAAATTGTGGTCTCAAATCTTTATACATTTTGTCACCACCAGGATGAATAGAATAAGGAGAAAGGTGAGCTTCATCAAGTATTCTCTTTCTCAACTCGGCACTTCTCGGAACAAACATTCTACCATGGTAACGAAGGTAGCCATCATTATCCACCATACAATCCTTAGCTTGCCCAAGTAGTATTTTTGATCGAATGGCGATAAAAGTAGCATCCTCCGGTAAAAAAGTACGAATCTCTCGATAAAAATCAGGTTCCGCTGTCAAAGCACCAAGATAATCAAATCCTTTCCCAACAAACTGTATCTGAAGCTTCTGAAATTCGGTTACTAGTTCATCGGGTAAAGTACCAAGAGCATTTAATGAATGACTAGTCTTTCTACTCAAAGCATCTGCCACAACATTTGCTTTTCACTCGTGATAAATCAACTCAGCATCATAATCATTCACCAACTCTAACCATCTTCTCTGCCTCATGTTCAACTCTTTCTGAGTAAAAATGCACCTCAAGCTCTTATGATCGGTGTAGATTCGACAATGAACTCCAATAAGAGAATGTCTCCAAGTTTTCAATGCATGTACCACAGCTGCTAACTCAAGATCATGAGTCGGGTAGTTCACTTCATGAACCCTGAGTTGTCGAGAAGCATAAGCAATGACTTTTCTATTCTGCATCAAGACACATCCCAAACCATGCTTTGAAGCATCACAATATACATCATAATCAGCTTCACCATCTGGTAAAGTTAAAACCGGTGCGGTAGTCAATCTCTTCTTTAATTCTAAGAAGGCAATCTCACATTCATCGGTCCAGATATACTTTGCTTCCTTCTTTAGCAATTGAGTCATCGGTCTTGCTAATTTAGAGAAATCTTTCACAAACCGACGATAATAACCCGCTCAACCAAGGAAACTCCGAATCTCGGACACATTTTTCGGACTTTTCCAATCCACAACTGCCTCAATTTTAGCTGGATCGACCATAACACCGTCTTTCGAAATGACATGACCAAGGAAAGATATCTCGGGCAACCAGAATTCACATTTGGAGAACTTTGCATACCACTTTTGGCGTCAAAGAACACCCAAAATGGCTCGAAGGTGATTAGCATGTTCTTCTTTGGATTTCGAAAAGATCAAAATATCATCAATAAACACCACCACACATTTATCGAGGTACTCCCTGAAGGTACGATTCATCTGATCCATGAATATAGCTGGGGCGTTAGTCAAACCGAATGGCATCACATTGAATTCGAAATGACCATACCTCGAGCTAAAAGCAGTCTTGGGCATATCTGATTCCCGAACGGGAATTTGATGATAACCCGATCTAAGATCAATCTTTGAAAAAGTAGAAGCACCCCGTAACTGGTCAAAAAGATCATTGATACGAGAAAGAGGATATTTGTTTTTGATTGTGACACGGTTCAATTCACGATAATCAATGCACATCCGCATAGAACCGTCTTTCTTTTTGACAAAGAGCACGGGCGCACCCCAAGGAGAAGCACTAGGCCTTATAAAGCCTTTCTCAATCAAATCATCAAGTTGAATTCTCAACTCCTTCAATTCGGAAGGAGCCATACGATAAGGAGGCTTTGGCAATTGGTCCAGTCCAGGAACTAGATTCAATGGAAAATTCAATCCCTTTCAGGAGCATCAAGGGTAATCACGGGAAATAAATCGGGAAATTCTCGAACAATAGGAACATCCTTCAAAGAAGGAAGAGAAGAATCAGAAGTAGTAAATACACATAGGAATGCTTGGATGACCCCTTCTTCAAAAAATTCAACATTTTCATAGCTGAGATTAACTTCACACTAGCTTGCTTTCTAACTCCTTGATAAGAAACACGAGCACCCAAAGGACTTTTAAGAATAATCTTCAGGTCACGGCATTCAAATCGAGCATGATAAGTAGATAACCAATCCATGCCTAGAATAATATCAAACTCTTCAAGAGGAAACCGTAGAAGATTAGCCGGAAATATAGATCCATTTATGGATATTGGAATGTCGGAATGAAGATAAGAACATGAAAATACATCTCCGGACGGTAACGAAATAGGAATAGTTTCTCCGACTGAAGCTTTGATAGGTAATTTATCGGATAACCTCATAGAAATAAAAGATAAAGAAGCTCCCGCGTCAAATAAAATTAAACACGGTAATTCATAAATCGAGAACATACCCGTCACGATGTCTGGCTGAGCATCAGCCTCAGCACGGCTCATAATAAAAATTCGACCCTTAGGTCGCCCAGAAATAACCGGTGTAAAAACCGTACTCTTCCTCTCCGGACATACATTAGCCTTATGCCCTGGCTTCTGACAAATAAAGCATACAAACGGCTTGTTGGAGCAACCAACACCAGGGTGAATAGGCATCTTGCATGTAAAGCAGACACGACCTTTAAGGTCGTTGTTGTGGCTCGGAACAAATGGACGGTTTCTCTGATTAGCCGGTCCACTCTGAAAGTTTCTCCTCTTGTTTGGAAAAGAGGGAGAAAAAGAAGGTCGGGAAACAGGATATAAGGGCCTCTTGCCATGAGAATTAGGAGCAATATAAGAAGTACGAGCCTCCTCGGCAATCTCCCGAATAGAACTCTCCGCCCAAATGGCATCATTATAGATCGAGACAAAAGAAGTAGAACCTCTAATGATCTTCCCCTTTATCTGGGGAGAAAGCTTTCCCAGATAAAAGAAGGCTTTGTCTTCCTCTACTCTAATAAGTCGAGTGGCATAATGAGCCAACTCATTGAACCGGGTAGTAAACTCCTGAACTGATAGTTTTTCTTGCTTGAAATCCATAAACTCTTTCAGCTTTTGTTGTCTCAACTCATCGGGGTAAAAGCTCGCTTCCAAGAGCTCACGGAAACGGGCCCACCCAAAATTAGGCTCCAACTTAGCGGTAGGACCAGAAAGAATAATCTTATTTGTTGTTCTAGTAAAACAATATTCAAGAGATTAAGGGTAAGTCTAGGTGCAACTTATATGACGGTTCCTACTCTTGGAGGTTTTGAAAATCATTCATCCTATATCATCTAGCTCAAGAACAAGTGGAAGAAGGTGTCTTTTACTTGTGCCCATACTCAATAGAAAATCATTGTGAGGAACTTTTTTTCTTTATCTATTTCGATTTAAATAGTTAGCATGTAACTAGATCTTGATACTAATTAAAGAGTTAATTAGTACTACTTAAGAAAATGTCTTGAGTATAGGTATATGAACCTACCACGTGGTATCAAAGCATAGGATGTTACATGCAATCGGTTTTACAGAGTTTTTACGAGTTAAGGTAACAAAATAGAACTAGAAAATTAGTAATTTATATAATAAAGTCACGAAACTTTAAGCATGAAACACCTTATGGTCCTAAAATGTTTTAAGGTCATTTTAAATATTTATGGAAGATTATTGCTTTATTTAATGATTTTTAGTTAAATAAATCCATTTTAATGAGTAAAATGAACTTATATTTGCTAAAAATAGTTATATTTTGAATCTAGCCATAAAATTTTAATATGATATCAAATGCATGTTTTAACTACTGTATGTAAAATTGGAGATAAATATGATTTATTTTGCATGATTTATGATTTTTAATAGTTAAAAAGGCATAAATAGTGATTACTTTGGCATAAATAGCTAAAATGAATATTTTGGCATGCGAAAATTATCATATGTTGCATATATATTGTAGATATCATATGTATAAGTTGAAAATTAATTAGATTAATTTTCGTGTGATTTTAGTATTTTATTTGATAAAATTGATGAATAGCAATTACATTTTTCTCTAAAATGATTCGAAACGTTTTGACCAAAATTTTGACATGAAGATGTTCCTGAAAATGTTCCAAAATATACAAAATTTTAAATATTAATTTGTGATTTAAATTGGGTATTATCACGCATTTCCATAAAACCGGGTTTATATACGATATAAGGTTATTAGGGCGATTTGGGAAATTAATATTGCATGAGTTTACATATAATTATGCTGCATTTTGAATGAATGAATGTCATTTTGATTTATGTAATTTTTGAATTATGTAATTTGTTTTAGTATGGCCTTAGTTTTTAATCGATATTACCCGAAATGTATGGGAATATTGATTCGGTTGTAATTTAATGTGATCTCGTATCAATTTTATCCTATTATTTCATTTTATTTAGAAAATGTATAATAGAAAAGCCTTGTAATTTTATTACATCATTTGTAATCCCGGAGTTTCCTAAAGACGGTGCCATTTGGAAAGGGGTTCTAAAAGAGACGGTATCCTTGGGAGGCATGCGTATGAAGTTCAAGGGACCAAGGAGTTGGTTTCCGAATTTGTAATAGTTAATTTGATTTTCTATTATTTTTTAGGAAGACCATACTAGTAATTTATTTATTGCTTGCATTTTATTTATATGTCACATGCATGCCAAATCGCCACTTAATCATACATGCATTTTATCGAGTTAATCGACCGCGACAATAATAATTATCGATAGTTCACCTATTTAGTTCACTTAGAAGGAGATAGATAATATAAATTGACTTGACCTCTATTTTATTAATTGAGATTTAGCCTTAACAAATAGTAGAACCCATGAATCCCAATTTCGTAAGGAAGTAGGTACGGCTCACCGAGGTGCTAAACTTATTACGTTGGATAAGTGGGGCAATAAACCGTTATTGCATCGAAATTTGGCTGAACTAAACGAAAAGATTAGTCTCCGTGGCCCATGTGTTCCGGACTAAAGAAGCCAATAAAGTATTTCATCGACCAAGAATTCTAATTGTAGAATCGGTTAAAGAGTTAACCCACCGAATAATATTGATAAAGGTCGTGGAGTCCTTGACTCACATAAACCCGAGTTAATATAAGATTGGGGTAAAAAAATCGGAAAAATCTTTTATGTAATTGGAATCATTTATGTAATTGGATAGAGGTCTTTATATAAATGCTACACTTGTTTAAAATGTTTACAAGTATCATAAAAACGATAAATGTTGATGGTTCTTTAATTTTCTATTTTGTAGTCTAATTCATTTTAATTCGCAATGTCGGAAAACAACATAAACGAGGTTCGACCTCCATCACTCACCACCGTGTCATGGCTAAGATCATTCATGGATGGTTGTAAACTTGAAAAGAATGGTTCAAACTTCACGGATTGGAATGGGGAACTACGCTTAGCCGCCGAAGGTGACGGTAAGCTTAGTTACCTAACCGAGACGGCCCCTAACGCTCCAATTGCGAGGTCGTCAAACGCCACTAAGGAGGCCTTTGAGGCCTACCACAAGGAGTCGGCGGCGATCAAGAATGTCATGATATTTTCGATGGATAGAGAGCTTCTACGTAATGCCATTAAAATGGCGACCGCATATGAAATCTATTCTAAGATCGTGACCATGTTTTCACGAGCTCCAATATTTTTGCAATACGAAGCCGCCTCTCAATTTTTTGACCTCAATATGAAGGAGGGTCATAATGTTAGCCCTCACATGCTCAAAATGATTGAGTACGTGGAGGTTCTTAAAGAGCAAAGAATAGAGATTCCCGAGCCTTTCATAATTGACCGCATACTTCACTCCCTATGTAAGATCAAAGGATTTGTCAAATTTAGGGTGAATTTCAACATGCAAAATGTCACTGTCTCAGTTCATGAATTGCACAAGATGCTTGTGCAAGCCGAACGTGACATGGGCTTTCAAGCTAGCTCTAGTAAGGATGTTTTGAACATCAATGTCAAGAACAAGACGAAGTTCAAGAAACGTGGAGGCAAAGGGAACAAGGGAAGCCAGCCCATTCACTTCTATCAAGGCAAAGGGAAAGCTATTATAAAAATTGCTCTTCCAAAGGCAAGAAAGGAGTTGTGGCCGAAGACTAATGTCATTATTGTAATGGCACGGGCCATTGGAAGCGTAATTGCTCCAAGTACTTGGGAGACATCAACCTAGACGGGTTCTTCCGGTTGGTAATGGTTCTTCCCAAAGTTTATGTTATTGATACTCATCTCAACTTTGGTATTTTTATACAACTTGTAATTCTCACCACCCTTTTTTATCACATTTAGGGCATGAGAATAAGGACAAGGCAAAGCAAGCCTAGTAGGATCTACGAGGAAGCTAGGGTAGCCACCACGTAAAGGAGACCTATGATGGGCTTGGCGATATTTTGTTATTTGTCTTCTATTTTGTTATTGCATTTTGATTGTTAGTTTGTTGAACTATTTTCTTTTTCCATGTTTTGACATGGAAAGTATTTTGAATTCCTTTGAACAATGGTTGTATTTAGATAGTGACTTGGTTTTCAACCCAAGTAACTATATCTATGGAATTTGTTTTAATGTTCTTAAACCTTTTCATCGTGCAATGTTAGTATCATTAAACATAAATTAAATTGATCTTAAAAGAAAAATAATGATTCGATCATTATGAATAACCAAAGTTAAGAATAGGATTCTCACTTTGACATTGTGACTAGACATCCCAACTTATTTGAAATAAGAAAGATCAATTGCATAAGTCAAAATGAGTTGACGAACTCACACTTGGAGATTTACAATTCATATAAAGCCCCAAGATAAGATCTTTAAAATGCCAATTAGACTCCATACTAGATATGGAAGGGTTAAGAATCCTAAATTTTTTCAAGACATGGATAAGATTCCAAGTTTTTTGCTTAAATAGAATGAGTCTATAGAGAAGCTAGAATACTAAAGTCTAAACAAAAAAGTCTAAAATAGATCGCTCAAAGTTAATAAGAGTTAATACGAGCATTATACCCCACTTATACTCGGAGAACAAAATTGTTTGTGACTAAGAAATAGAGCTCATGAAGCTATGCTTACAAGAATTTTCTCATTTACACCTAAAGAAACAAAACTCTTTGTGGCTCGTGGTGCTATCCTTCACATAAATAGGCGTATTTACTAAAGGATAGAGTGGGAGAAAATATGCCAAAAACAAAGACAAGAGAAAATGTTCATAAGTCATCCATGGTCGGAAGCTTATAGTGAAAATATCTACTTTTTGAAATTGATAAGACTATGATCTATGGGTTGGCGGTTATCATTTCTAATTTAAAATTGTTACATAAAAGCCATGTTGTCTAAGATGGGTGCTATATAAGTGAAATCACTTGGGTAGGTTTGGTCCTCCCCCAAGATGAATAAAACTTTATTGTAAAGTATTATATATAAGTTAAAATATAACCATCTTTGAGATCCAGAAAATTGCATCTACACCACAAATATGTATGACAAATGACAAAGAGTTGTTAAAAGTTACCTATCTAAATGGGCATTTTGAAGTAGACAAATTGTCGTACAAAACTTAGGAGATTGATGTGTGATCCTAAGAGAACACTCGTGGTATAAAAAGAGAGAATGGTTTCCTCGAATTATCGAATTATCCTCGTACGTAGGAGACATATTGGTCATTGGGACTGATAAACTGACATTGCCTTCCGTGGAGGAGTGATTGAGAAATCATTCCTAGAAGAAAGACAAGGAGTAGGAATCCAAGATCTATTGTGATAGATGAGAGAGGATACACATGATTGCTAATGTTTCCGCCATTAGGTTAATCTTATATGCCAAGATATACACATACCTTGATAAGTTGTATGCTTGGAGCATGACATGTTGGTAACAAGTAATCCACATGAGAGTCAATGGATGGCCTTCAAGAATTTCCGAGAACTATAAGTTTATTCTTGTGCTTGGTAATAATAACTTAGTTGCGTGTTAAGTGTCACACGAACCCAAGTTTCCAAACCTGTAAGGAACTGATAAAATCGAAGGCTAAATTTTGTTATATTAAAAGCGAATAAATAAAAGGAATGATTGAAGTGTCAATCATTGAAAATTCTACAAATTGAGTCTTAGTACATAATGATGAGGATGAGGTGGATAACAAGAATCTAATAGGTAGACCCTTTCACAAACATATATATCACGTAGTTATTGTGATAACAAGTGGGAGCATCTTTTAAGTAAAAGAGCCCAACACTAGATAGAGATCTAGTGATGTACTTAGATAAATTCATGTTATTAGGAATAACAATGAACGGAAAGAAAAGACAATTCATAAGGTTGGAATAAATGGATACATGGTATATCCAGTATCCAAGCTTTTATTGCATTTAGACAAGATGACCATAAAGTGTCATAAAACTTGTACACTTTAGATTATAAGATATGAAGCAATAACATTGTTGTTATTGTTCATATATGATAATCACATTTATCGTTTGAGTTTTTAAAACTCATTATTGTGCTTTGTTAAATGCAAATAGGTTGTAGTGACAACTTTGAACCCTATTAAAGTGAACTGGATTAACATAGCCTTGGCCCCTAGTTGCTTACATGAGGTGACGTCTCAAAGTGACTGGAGTGTGATGCCATTGATGGCAAGTTCAAGTGCCATAGAGTCATATGAGATGACTAGTCGATCACATAGACAGACTGTATCGGACACTCTATCGTCAGTGACCGCTTATAGAGTTCTGGCAATTCACAAAGCCTGGTCGTGGCGAGAGCTACTATAGTATTCTTTTTTGAGTCAATTCTTTAGACTAGAGATTGTTCGCCCAAATAGGCATAGTTTGTGCTTGACTTTGATTTTTGCCCCAAGCCCTTCTGTAAAAAGGGGTAAATGGGCAATTATTGGGTCATGAATAACTGTGAGTGTACGAAGGGAATAGTGCGATAGAAATTGTCCAACCCCTTGTCAGGGTCAACAAATATCTCAAGGCCGCTCGAGGAGTAGTGAACTGGAAATGCATGGCCACGCTCGGAAGGTATCTACGGGAGATAATTCCAGTCAGACAGTTACTCTCCAGATCGAGGAAACCACTCTAGATATGATCACGTGAAAGTACTACTTGCAAGACACCTTGCATTGAGCTAGAGATTGTAATAGAACAAGCGAATTGGTGACGCACACTTGTATCGAACAAGTGGGATATTGTTGGAGTAAGTGTCCTCAACAATAGTGTGATCACTTAATTAAATCTCATTAACAAGAACACAAAGGGATGATTAACATTATAGTCAACTGATCCACATTAATCAGTAATGATTGGCTTACTAGAGTTTTACATTACTGTCGTATGACGGTGGTGATCAGTTGATCCCTTGATTTCATACCGAAAGGACGATTCCCTAATCAAGAAAGTTAATTAATTGTATATTGATAAAGATTAATTAAATTCTTAAACAGAACAAATTTACAAGTGAGAAAAATGTCTTATTGTAATATGATTAAATGAGATTCAATAATATAATTGTTATATTAGAATGCTTAATGTTTATGAAATATTTGAGATAAGCATGATTGATTGATCATAATTATAATTAGTTGTAGATCATGTCAACCAAATATGCGATAACCCATTTTATATATTGTGATTATAAATTATTACTTAACATGTTAAGTTTAATTTATTTGACATGAAATTGTATTTAAACTAGTTAAATACATAATTATATTATAAGATAAAATGTCACATTTCACATGTAATATGTGTGACAAATGACAAAATCTCCAAATATAAAATGGAGTCCATTTTACATATAAACCGGTTGTGCTTATAGTAGGGTAGGGTTAGGCTTTAATTTTGTTCTAATCAAGATTACGCATCATGATTAGTAGCCTAAACACCTATAGCCACCATGTTCTTTTGATAAGGCAAAAAGTAAAAAGTATTCACCTCTTTTTGGCATGCTTGGCCGGTTTTGGTGAGTTATAAAGACGATGTTTTCCTCTTGTTTAACTTACTTAATCTCATATGAAAATATATACTTCATCTCACTAGAAATCACAATATACTTAGAAACTTTAAAAGTTTCATAGAACTTGTGTTTGTAGCTTGAACTCGATTTTCTAAAGTAGAAATTTCGAGTGTCTTGTACTCGGTTTAAGGGGATCTTGTTTGTTGTTCTAGTAAAACAATATTTAAGAGATTAAGAGTAAGTCTAGGTGCAACTTATAAGAGGGTTTCTACCCTTGGAGCTTTTGGAAATTCATTCATCCTATATCATCTATCTCAAGAACAAGTGCAAGAAGGTGTCTTGTACGTGTGCCCATACTCAATAGAAAATCAATGCGAGGAACTTTTTTCTTTATCTATTTCGATTTAAATTGTTAGCATGTAACTAGATCTTGAAACTAATTAAAGAGTTAATTAGTACTACTTAAGAAATGTCTTAAGTGTAGGTATATGAACCTAATAGTTATTATCATAATATTATTCTCACATCCGGCATGATATATATGTTTGCATGATGACATGTGATTACGTGGTTGTTTATGTGCGTTTTGATGTGATATGGCTAGGAGAACCCTGTGTTATTTCCTACTGACTGTGGCATTCATTTTTAATGAATGAACAGGTTGCAGGTTGGTGTTTGCATGGGGTTGTGGCGAGTGAGCTAGCGAGCGTTGTTTTTATAGCGATTCACCCTTAGCGTGTAGTTTATATTATTTTATTATATTAAGTGTGTTTTAACAAGGGATCGGTGTCCCTTGAATTTATTTAAGATGCAATTTGTATAAACGATTTATTAAATTAAGTTTTGGTTTTCTAACATAGTGACATTCGCGGTTTTTCTTTTAAAATTTTTAAAAATCTCGTGTTTTCTGGTGCAAGTTATGTGTTTACTTTACTACTAAATCGCGGGGTGTCACAAACACCAATTAGTCCTACCCTTACAGACCAAATGGTCGTCGCATCCTTGAAAAGGATCCCTCTTTTCTTACTGACGCGGGGAAATGCATCCAATACCTTGAAGAGAAACTCATATATTTCAAAGGAGACGATATTTATTGTGAAAAAAGTCGCAAGTATGAGCCCATCAATGATCATTTACGAACCAATCTCACGATTGCAGACAACCAAAATTCAAAGGGCACGAAAGTTCACTTAACCGTGTTAGATCTTTCAAAGACTAAATGGAAATCAAGGGTTACAAACCCGCTATGTTCCTAGGGATCTTTCCTTCCTCTTTAGACACCATTCCCAAGCAACGGTTTTACTCGCTCAATCATAAGAAGATAGGTACCTTAGACATTGCCGCAATTGAATTCACATAACAATACGCGGAAATCCAAGTCAATATGTAAACTTTGGAGGTACTCACCCCTAATGATAAAGAAGGTTTTATCAAAAAAATATGTTAAACCTAGAGATAGAAAGAGAAAGCTCGTCATATATAGGGTTTGAATTTTCGATTGATTTGCTTGATTTTTTACATCAATGATTAGGAAATCCAGCAGTATTACTAATGCTAAACACCAAAGTGCATCTAAACTATATAATACATCAAATACTTTACCGTCAGAAAAATATAAAGTGCTTGGAAGGACGAATGTTAAGGAGGGGCATAAACATAGGAGTCTTAATGATATCCAAGGTATTCCTACCTTCACAATGAATTACATACTTGTG
The DNA here is from genome assembly GCA_022085475.1 of Heliosperma pusillum. Taxonomy (NCBI): domain Eukaryota; kingdom Viridiplantae; phylum Streptophyta; class Magnoliopsida; order Caryophyllales; family Caryophyllaceae; genus Heliosperma; species Heliosperma pusillum. The sequence continues at coordinate 2,306 of JAIUZE010012609.1, read as the reverse complement.
GAAGATGTTGAGAATAACTCTAAATCTGACCAAGAGGAGAACGAGAAAGATGAGGAAGGTGAATGGTATCAAAGACATCAGATAAAGATAATTCAAATGATAGATAAACTACATCTTGATCTCCTATAATTAACAGAGGAAGATGTTAAAGATGAATTAACGCACTGCAAAAAGGCTGTCTATCGACTCATAGTTGGAGCAAATCCACCTTGGAAAGTCATGGAGGGATTTCTGAAAAGAATATGGAGTATGTATTCAATTGATAAAATATCTTTCTTATCTAATGGCTTCATCCTGGCAAGTTTATATACAGAATAAATGAAACAAGTAGTTCTAGGTAATGTCCACTTTCTATTTGATAACAAGCCTTTAATTAATAAGGCTTGGAAGCCTTATATTGAGTTAGAAAAGGAAGACATTAAGAATGTATCTGCTTTGATACGAATCCAATATTTGCCACCGAAACTCTGGGGAAGTAGCTTACCCAATACTGCAAATATGGTGGGTAAGTATGTCAAAAGTAACATAGCAACTGAACAAAAGACAAGACTAGGTTTTGCTAGAGTCATGGTAGAACTGCAAATAGGACATAAATTTCCAAACCAAATTAAATTCTTGGATGAAAAACAGTAGCTGGTCCAGGTGCCCATAGAATATGAATGGGAACGAAGTGTTTGTGACAAATGCACGCATATTGGTCATGAATTTGATAAATGCCGGAAAAATAAAAGAAAAATAGTAGTCAACCAATTAATAAGGTTTGAAAACCAGTCCACCACGTGTAGCAACTTCCACCTAAGGACATTTTAGTCACTGGTACTCATGTGTGCAATCACCAAAGACAAATAGGTAGTACTGCAACTAATAAGGCAGAAATAATTTCTATAATCAGACCTAGTAAAATAACATCAAGGTCAATGTCCCATGTCAGTCAGACTGAGGCGACTCGACAGGGGGAGGATGATGCGAGCAGGAGAACCTAAGTCTCTCCAACATATTTGGAGGTATTGAGTGGTCAAAGTCTTTCACTCAAAATCCATGAGGAATTTGAGTATTTGGAATGTGAGAAGAATGAATAAGGAGGCTAAATAGAGGGTTGTAAATAATTTTTGGCATACAAATAAGAAAGGAGTATATGGTCTAACTGAGACAAACATCAAGGTTGTTAATATTAATAAGATTATAAATAATGTGTTCAAAGACTGAAGTATTGCTACACTAATGCTCACATAAGGGGGGAAGATTTTTGATCCTTTGGAAACCCCATCTTGTAGATATCCAGTTCTTAGAGTATGATACCCAATTTATCCACATGCAGATTAATAATAAAATTCATAAGGTGAATTCACATTATACAATTGTTTATACTTTTAATGGAGTGAGTGAGAGGGAACCTCTTTGACATAATCTCAGAAGACTTGCTAGGGGAATGGCCCATGGGTTGTTGGAGGTAATTTTAATTATGTGTTGTTTGATCATGAGAGGTTGGGTGGTAAAGTGAGTAATGCAGAATCAGAGCCTTTTCAAGATTGCTTAGATACCTGCTATTTGATTGGCATCCATGCATTAAGGACCTACTATACCTGTAATAATAAGAAACCCCATATATCCAAGACGTATAATAGGCTATTTAGATTCTTAGTCAATTCAGATTGGATGAAAACCTGTCCCCAACTGTTGGGTACGTTCTTACCCGAAAGGGTTGTTTGACCACAACCCTTTTGTGGTTTGCAAGGTTAATAATGATAGAAAAAGAAATAGGCCCTTCAAGTATTTTAACATGTGGAGTGTTGTTCCTCAATTTCAAACTGGAGTCATAGATGCCCGGTCTCAAACCTATGGTATCACGTACAAGGTGATCACAAATTTGAATGCTTTACAGCCAAAATTAAAAGAGCTAAATAAATGTCACTTCCGTGATATTAAAAAATCTACTGGTTTAGCCATGACTGAGTTGTGTCATTTTCATAAACAGTTAGTGGAGCAGACTGATGATGCTAGACTCATGGGGTTAGAATATGACGTTAATCAGAAAGCTAAATACTTGCAATGTAACAACCCGAAAAGTACCCGATTTTTTTAGTAAAAATATTTACTAACACTTTTCAGTAGAACTTAAGTTTTTAAAATAGGAATTTTTGTTCCGAGTCTTATTTTGAAATTCCGCGTTCGTATTTGGAATTTTTGAGAGATTTCATGAAAAGACCATTTTTGGTCATCTTTGACTTTTCTTGACTTTTAAACCGTCTTTGACTTTTTCTTGACTTTTAAAAGTCGTCATTGCACGTTTCTTGACTTTTAAGTGT
>JAIUZE010012608.1:0-17862 GCA_022085475.1 Heliosperma pusillum | reverse complement strand
GTAAATGATACCGAGTAACCCTTCACCGTTACCTTTAAGCGTCTTTAATCGATTCTAAACCTTCCTAGTCTCCACCTACATACAATTAGATAATAAAAGATGAATATCACTCACCTTGAGAAAGACGGATAATTTAAAAAGCGAGAAAGACGGTAATTTTATTACCAATACGGATAGAGGAAGATTAGGGAAGAAGAATAAGACGAACTTACGTGAATTCTATCGAGTAATGAAGAAGTTACGGTGAATCAAAGATCGAAAAAATGAAGAGGGAGGCTAGCTTGAGATTTCTTAAAGAGGAAGAGGGTTTGTGTTTGATTTTGGAGTAATGAATTAGGTTAAGGGAAAAAGAGTATAAGTAAGGAAAAGTCAACCAAAAAGTCAAACTCGCCTTAAGACGGCCCTTTCATGAAATCTCGCAGAAATTCCAAATACGAACTCGGAAATTCAAAATTCGACTCGGAACTTAAAATTATAAATTAAAACTTAAAATCGCTGACACGATTTCGTAAAATATTTCTATTAGAAAAATAGGGTACATTTCCGGGTGATGGGGTGTTACCAAGGGTTATTTATCTTTGATTAGGGTACGCGACAAACCCTGTCAAATTTTGGCGCCGTTGCCGGGGAGCACGGTTTTGTTTATTTGTGATTAGTAGAGTTTTACCTTGTCTTTTTTTTTTTTTTTTCTTTTGTCTCGAGGAACACTTGTTCCTTGAGATTTTTCTCACCTTTCCCTTGTAGTGTAGTGACTCTTTTCAGGTAATAGGAATATTTTCTTTCAAAGGGATTGCTTTATTTTCTCTCAATGACTATCTATTTCCAACCTCCACAATGCGAGAATGAGCCTTTCCATGAATATCTCGACCGATTTTATAGCTATTCTAACCATATTATCTCTCTTGGGTATACCCTTGATGAGACCTATATGAGAGATGTCGTGCTTCATGGAATTCTCATTGAGTGTCATAGCCTGGCTATGCAATTGAGTGGTGAAAGTTTTTATCAGAAGAGAGGAGAGGAACTTTGGATTTTCTTAGACTTTATGGCATCCCAATCTCATGATGAAACGCACCGGCGGTTGAGAATCCAAGAGCAACTCAATGAAATGATGGCTCAAGTTCAAATGCTCAAAGGGCAAAAGGAAGAACCCACGTTTAAAAAATGTAAGCCAATCAATTTTCCTTATGCTTTTTCACCCCCCCATGTGAGTCTATTTTCTCCTATGCTTTTTCAGCCCCCCCATATAAGTCTAATTCTCCCCAATCATATGAATTAATAGATGACGATGATGATGGTCCAACCTTTTCTATTGAAAGTCACTCTAGTGTCGTTCCATTTGACAATTTTGAGACCCTCATTATTGATATTGACCATATGGTAGTCGAGACTTTAGACAAGAATGTTGTTAAGCCCATTTGTGACTCCGATGGAGAGTCGTCGATCGAGTCATCCTATTTCTTTGAAAATCCCTTCGCTAAAGATATTCCAGATTTATTTGAAAGTGATACTGGGTTTTGTGAACCTAGCCTTGAAATTAAGTGGGATCAACCACCCATTTTTGATTCCCAATCCTTTGATTCACCCTACCCCCAATTAGAGTCCACTAATGACATTTTGGGAACTAATTGTTTGTTCCATGATCTTAAACATTTCACTCCATCTCTCACTGACGAGTGGAGCAGTTCAGTGGTCATCTATGAAGTTTCTCATGCGCACAATGATAAGATATATCACTTCTTACCTTCAATATTTCATGCCTATATCTTGTCAATTGCTTACATATGTTTTTGTATAGCTCATGCGCAGGTATATGATCGACTTCTAAGGGCATTGACATGCTTTTGAAGGCACATAGAATGATTTTCATTAATAAAGAGTCTAGCAAGACATTTAAATAAAGCTTCGCGGGAGGCATTCCGTGTTTTATTATATTTTTGTTATGAAATAAATTATTTTTGTTGGACAATTTAATAATGTTAATTTTTAAATAATTCATTTGGTTTTGGTTCTAATAGCTTTGACAATAAGACAATAATTTTTTCTAGTATTGTAGTAGCTTGTTCATCACAGGTACTTTGGTGCTTGGGTTGTACTTTGCCCCCGTTTTCAAGCTAGCTTGGGGGAGCTGCTGCACGGTTGTATGTTTTCTTTTCTTTCTTTACCATTTTGTTGAGTCGTCCCCCATTCCTTTGTTGGTTATGTTGTCTTTCTTTGTGTTTTCTGCGCTTAAACCCGTTTCGCACATTGAGGACAATGTGTTATTCTAGCTTGGGGAAGGGATTTAGTTTGTGTCGTTGTTTATTTAGTCTAGTTGTTTATTGAATTTGAAAATTTTGAAAAATCCAAAAAAAAAAATCAAAAGATTAAAAAATTAATAAAAGTTGTGTGTTTTGTCCACCCAATTGTGTTGTGCATAATGTCATTCCTCAATGCATTTCCCTTATTGTAGCTTTTTAGCCAATGTTTCACGCTTTTGACGGGATTTTGCATACATGGGGATGTCTTGTACACAGTGGGTGAGGTATTGATTTTAGACTTATTAGGCTTGATCTTGACTTTGGCAAACTACATATACGGTAAGGTAGAGCCTCTAGTGATCGGTACATCTATACCCGATCCCAATTAGGTGAGTGTAGTTTCTCCTTATGATTTGCGTCGCATCAAAAACGCACAAGTATGGTTCTCATTTCATTCCCATAAGCATTGCATTCATGATTCACTAAGATTTGAAGCCTTTTTGATTTTGTAATTCCCCCTCAAAATTAGCTCCTTCATACAAATGTTTCACAAAACAACAGCTACATATAAAAACTCCCTACCTTTCGAGCTAGTAGCTAGACTATGGTGTATGGGTGCTCTTTTGAGAAGATTTTGTTCCTTGATGACAAAGTGAATTTGGGAGAACTAAAATGTTCAAAAAAGTGATGTTATGTTCAGAAAAAAAAAAAAGAAAAGAAAAAAATGAAATAGAAAACTGAAAAAAATTGAAAACCGAAAAAAAAAAAAGAGAAAGAAATAAAAGAAGAAGTTGTGAGTATCTCCTCAAAATGTCAATTCAATGTTTAGAAGGAGTTCACTCTTGTGTTTCGTGTCTAATAAGCCAATCCGTTCCTTCTGGCTTCGTTTTTCGTCTTTTGGGAATTAATCGAAAGTTTGGATTGAGTATTCATTTATCATTGGTCAGTTGCTAGCTCATTCTAACCTTCACATGACCATAATTGTTTGTCCACTTTTCACCCATTTCCCAAAGCCTTCTTCCTATCTTTTCGGCTTCTTTTCTATGCTTTTCATGATTGTTTTGACTTGTAGTTTTGGAATGTTTACCATATTAGATTGCGGGCGCATTCTCATGAGTCGTAGATAGGAGAGTGCCACTCAAATATAAAATAATATTTCCTTGATTTATATAAAAATTTGAGTGTTGAGTGCACCGTGAGAGTCCATTGTCAAAAGATCATGCAAGAGCCGAAAAGTCTATTTGATGTTCCTTATGCTATGCCGTTATGTAAATCTCAACCATGTTTTGCATTTTCCCTATGCCCACGTTGTTTCGGGATGTATTTCATTGTGCTCTATAAGCTACTTGATGGGATTTGCATTTGGTTGGATTGATTGTTGTTCGTCGCCCTTGTCCTTGTCATGTTTGTTATTGAATTGTATGCTTGCTTAAGGACAAGCAAGGGTTTAGCTTGGGGGAGTTTGATAAGTGAATATTTGTATGGTTTTATCCCCCGTTTTCGCTCGATTTCTATACGACTTATGCACTTTGTTAAGTGATTAACTAGCTAATATTGCTATTCTAGTTGTTTTTCGTGTTTTGTCTCGTTTTATAGGAAATGAAGCGATTTTGCTATATTTTCCTACTTTATGGAGCAAAGACATTAGAGTACGAGTTTATGAGGAACCGATGATAGCCTTTTCACAATTTGATTACGATTCCGCTACATCCTTCCTCAAGTGGATTTATCTTAGACTTTGGCTTTGAACTTCAAAAGGAAACATCAACCCAAGTCAAAGGAAGACTAGCCCAAGCCCAATTACGTATTGCATTGACCAAGACCAAGGCATAGGATTCCGTGCCCAAGGATGAAATTGGAAGAGACGGAAAAATCCATCTTGCACAATTACCCGATCGGATTTCCACTTACCCGATCGGGTATGTTTGCTGTTGAGACGTTTCTTGGCTCTTCTTCTACCAAGCTTAAATGAGTGATTAAATGCTTTGTCTAGGGGATGAATCTGGACACATTTGACCAACCTCTCTTTAATGCAAGCCTTAATGGTGCTTTATTAGGTTGTCTAGGGGATGAATCTGGACACATTTGAGCAACCTCTCAACCCTATAAATAGCCTAGCCTCCACACAACTAAGATGTACAAAAAACACTTCTCTTCTCTCTTTAGTTTAGTTTTTCTTCTTTCTCTCATCTTTCTTAGTTTAGTTTAGTTTTAGTTTTCTCTAGTTTAGTTTAGTTTAGTTCTAAGTTTGTATGGTTCTACTTGTAATTGGAACTCAAGTTTTCGGGTTTGTATTTCCTATTCAAGTTCTTGTTCCATTTCAATCTTTGCTCATCCTTTTCGGTAATCCTTGTTCTTGCTTTTACATTATAGTTTCATTTTCTTTTAGTATTTCCTTTATCATGTTTACCATTCTTAGTTTTATAATCTTAGTTTCCCTTTCATTGTTAATCATGCATAAGTAGTCGTTTTTCTAGGGTGTAGGATAGCCATGTTAGGTTGATTAAAAGATGATAATAATTGGATAAAAGAAATTGTGCCTTTAAAACATTGTGTCTATGCATGTTTGGATTATAACGATAGTTGACGATTTTTGGCCAAAATCATTGACTAGAATGGAATTCTTTTCCAAGGTAGAGATACGGGAATTGAATAGACAAAGCATGACATGGTAGATTAAGACCTAGTAAATCGCCTAAAAGCCTGCTAGACCATCTGATCTATGATTGTAATGAACACATCATTCTTACGAACTCACAATGAATTATTTGCATATCCTAAATCCAATTTCATCAATATGTTAATCTACATGTGTGAACCTACTTCCCTAGATCCTTTTCTATATTGAGTCATTAATTATTGTTTTAGTTTTCTAGCTTAGTAAAAACCATTGTGACAATCGTACAAGTTAAAATTCTAATCATATCTTTTCACAAGTATCTCCCGTCTCCCCGAGATCAACCCCTTACTTCCCTAACTGCATTTATTTGTTGTTAGCCTAGGCAAGGGTTATTTATCTTTGATTAGGGTACGCGACAACCCTGTCACAAAACTCTTAGAAAATGGAACAAAAACCATACTGTGCGTATAGATGTAACGCACACCAAGAGGAGAAACTAGTCTCACCTAAATGAGATCGGGTATAGATGTACCGATCATTGGAGGGTCGACCTTACAATTTATGTAGCTTACCAATATCAAGATCAAGTTTAATATGTCCATATTTCATCCATCACCCACTATGTCAAGACATCCCCAAGTACGGAAAACCCCTCAAAACTGTGATACATTAGGATCAAAGCTACAGTAGAGGAAATACAAAGAGGGATAACATTATGCACAACACAAATGGGTGGACAAAAGCACAACTTTTTATGATTTTGTCAAAAAAAATTCAATTTTTTTTGGTGTTTTTCAATTTTTTTTTCAAAAACAATAAATAAATAAACCAACTACATTCCTCCCCCAAGTTAGAACAACACATTGTCCTCAATTTGTAAAACGACTTAAGGGTAAAGAACACATAGAAGGACAAACATAGCCAAGAAGGGGAAACGAGATGACACAACAGAATTAAAGGAAGGAAAGATGACATACAACCATGTAGAAGCTCCCCAAGCTAGCTTGAGAGTGAAATGAAGAAGTGTTTGAGCAATAGTTGAATTTCTAGCAAATAGATAGGTTCCTGGACATTCACTTTCCCGATCTGGCCTGGCACCCCCGATCGGGTTCGACCTTTTTTTACGAATTTTTGACCTTTTTCTTAATTGGTCGTGTTTTTCCTCTTAGCTACGTCCATATCGGGTTTACCAACCCTGATGGGGTTGTAATCTTTGCATAAAATTGTCTTCTTCGTTCTTCTTTCCTTAACCCGCGATATTCGATAAACTATGATTTGTTCCTAACAAGAAGGCGATAAAACGTGAAAATGTCTTAACTATTACATCAAAACAAAAATTAATTGTCCAAAACCAAAATAAATAAATTGTCTCAAAAATATAAATATACATGGGTTGCCTCCCGAGAAGCATATTTTATAGTTGTGCTAGACTTTGTTTCTCCATAGTTCACTTCATCCTCATGCTTTAAAATGCATTTCAAAGCCCTAAGAAGTCGATCATATACATGTGCATGAGCGATGCAAAAACATATGTAAACAATTGATAAGATAAAGGCATGAAACATCAATGGTAAGAAAGAATATATCTTATCAACGTGACCATAAGAGACATCAAAGAGAACCACCGTACTACTCCACTCGTCAACAAGAGATGGAGCAACAAACTTGACACCATGAAACAAATTGTTAGTCCTCAAATCGGGGATAGGAAGGACCAAGGGAGTGGGAATCGTCAAAAATTGGGGGTTCATCCCATTTAACCTCTACTTTTGCATCATTAAGTCCCGCATCAACCTCAAATAGATCAACAACATCCTTCGCAAAAGGATTTTCAAAGGAGTCTGAGGACGTTGGAAAAACCTTATCATAATCACTAGAAGGCTCAACAACATCTTCCATAGCAAGTGTTTCATCTACCTTAGTGTGATCAACATGAGTCTCTAAATGGTCGATTGGAATGACACTAGAGGGAATTTCACAAACAAAACTCGGACCATCATCATCGTCATCCAATAGTTTAAAATCATTAGGGGCAACGGACTCATATGAAGGGCATGAGAAAGAATAAGGAAAATTGATTGGGTTACTTCTTTTAATCGCTGTTTTTTTCATTTTGACCCTTGACTATTTGAGAAGTTAAAGTTCAGCCATGACTCCATCGATTTCCTCTCGGATTCTTGAAAGACACTGTTGGTGAGCTTCCCATAATTGGGAAGCCATAAACTTCAAGAAAATCCAAAGCTCCTCCCCGCGCTTTTGATATAGACTTCCACCACTTAATTGCACAGCCAAATTATGCGTCTCAAAAGTCATACCGCCAAGCACGATATGACCCATGTAGACCTCATCAAGTGTATATCCAACATAAATAAGATGATTCCAATGGCTATAGAATCGGTCGAGGTAATCATAGAAAAGCTCACTCTCGCATTGTAGGGGTCTGAATTCGGTAGTCATTGTGAAAAGATAAAGCAATCCCTTTTAGATATTCCTATTACCTAAAATGTGACATTAAAACTTAAAGGAACCCGTGAGAATGGTCTAGAGGATCAAGTATTCCTCAAGAAAAAAGAAAAATAAGATAGAACTCAACAACTAATAAAGTCAAAATATCGTGCTCCCCGGCAATGACGTTAAACTTTGATGGGGATAGTCGCGTACCCAAATCAAAGATAATTACCCTAGTCTAGGCTAACAACAAGTGAATGTATTTAGGGAAGTAAGGGTCAATCACAGGGAGATGGGAGTTAGTAAATAAGTTGTCATGGATGAAATCTATCAATGTCGGTTTGATTGATTGACCTAGGTTTTGTAAAGTAAAGCAAATAATAAGAATGAATAACAATAATATAAATGAGAATATACGGGATACGAGTTTCACATGTAAACTAGCAACAAAAGTATAGTGAATTCAATAAAGGTCTAGGCCAAATGGTACTTCCTTGTTAGGATGAGTACTAATATACCATAGAACGGGTCCTAGCGGTCTTTTGAATCTTACTAGGTCGTTCTACCATTAATGGTTTGTCTAATTCCCTTCCAGTCTTTCGATCTAAGCAAAATAATCTAACAAGTATAGTCTAACAATTGTGGCCTTTGATTAAAGACTAGCATAAGATACAAGCATGGAATAGAAACAATACATCATTCACATGACCCTAGTCTAACAATATCAAATGCTAATCTAATATTCTTTCCCCTACACCCTAGATTAAGAGACTACTAAATCATTATAAAGATGACACTAAATACTAACAAACATGTAAACATAAACATGATAATACTATAATCAGAAAGGAATTGAATTGATAAAAGAAAACAAGAGAATTAGAATTACCGATATTAAGGAATAGAACTTTAATTATAAAGGAAACTCAAAGTAAAGCTTAAACTACTAAAACGTAATGTTGTTAAAAAAAGAACTAAAACTTAAGACTAAACTAATCTAAACTACGAAATATAAAAGAGATGAGATGATTGTTGTTGAGTAATATTGGAATGTGCGTTGTGATTTTCAAAGATTGGAAACACCTTCTTTTATAGGCTTTAGAAACCGCGTTAAAAGAGATCTGCACTTATGGCCATTAATCTCGAGTTAACAGGGGTATGTGAGGCGCCTAAACGCGTAGAAAAAGCCACCCCTGATCAGGTTTAGGTGTCCCTTGTCGGAGACTGTGGTACACGGCCTGGTGAGGAATCACGTAATAGAAACGAGGAACAAGCGTAATGATAAGCATTAGTGTAGTCGCCAACAATATTTATGGGAAATTGGAACCGTTCGAATACTTTATGACATGTCAAGACACAAAAGTAATGACATGAACACTAAGAACTCGTTACCCTTAGCGTTTTATGTCTAGAATGACTCTCGTGGATGACAATAAACACGGATGTTCACAGAGATCTGGAGTAAGGTGTGAGGGTACGTATTAGGAGACTCTTTAATCGAACACCTAATCCCGCACTCCTCGATAGCGGCCTCTACTAATGATTAGGTAAATCGTTCGCACTTGATATGTCATTGGTTATATGCATGCAATGTCACATCCACGTTTTAATCGTAACATGTGAATTAGACTATGTCAGTGACCATGAAATTAGCATTTAATTATGTCAAAATTGGAATTTAGGATGAATTACATATGAAAGAAAGGTAGAAAATCATACAATACAATGATTACATAAGATTACAATTGATTACATGATCTATGTCGGAAATATACTCAAGACGGAGATTTTAAAGAAAATTAAAGAAAAGATTATCTAAAAGACGGATTTGCAGTGATATTAGAGTTAATAGTCAATTAAACACACAACTAATGCTACGTCGAAACGATAATAGAAGTTCAGAGATACAAACTAGCCTAGAACAGGCGCAGCAGCAGGTGCGTCCTCTGGAAGAGGCGCATCACCTGTTGCGTCTGTTTTCGAGTTGGGTTCTGGCTGTGAAGCCAGACTCGTAATCAGTTAATTTTCGTTTGTATTTGCGATTAATTACTGATCTATGACTCGAGTGAAAGTGGTTTAACATATTAAATTACAAGACTAATTGTATCAATAACGAATCCAGGATTTTGATATGAATAAATCGAACCTCTAAAACATAACTTTATTGATTCAAAGACGAAAACCCGCTAATATTGAATTATTAGGGATCTAAGCCAAGAACAAGACAATTTATACAAGACAAATACGATTTATGTACGAAGAAAAAGAAAATAAGAAAAGGAAAACAAAAGACGTAGAAACCAGAGGAAGAAGAAGAAGAGCATGAGTAGGCAGCCTCTGGAAGAGGCGCATATGCTTCTACGTTTCTTCTCTACGTCTGATGACTACTAAAAAAGTTTTATGAAAAAGTTTTCGATTAAAATTGGTTTTGAAATTATTTCTGACATAGATCTTACATAAATAATATGAAAATAAATAAAAATAAATAAAAGCTGAGATTAACACCCTCAGACGAAACGAGATTAACTAAGTTGCGTTTTAGCGATAGCTCGACTTGAATGTATGTAGAAAGTGCCATTATTAAAGGAATGAAATTGATTAATTAAGTTGATTAATTGTGTAGTTGGTTAATTTGGTCGGTCAAATGCAAACGTGACAGGTACCCAGAAGGATCTGAGCTTACGTGGTTGATTGATCAAGCACGTAAATTTCGATAGCTTGGAGTACAGTCGAGAATGCAAAGAGAGAAAAGAAGGGGTGAAACACTCGCGTACCTTAAAAGTGAGAACGTACATCTCCTTTTATAGTAGAAAATGTGAAAGAGTCGTAGAACAACACAAACTTTTGAAAGAACAGACTAGGGAGGAGGCGCAACAGGACTGTCATCCTTCTAACAGGCGTAGCAGGTGCTGCGTCGTTTCCCCAAGGTTTTCCTATCACGGGAGAAAGATTTCCACGCTTCTATTACAGAATTGTGGTTGATCTGTAAATCCCTTTTAAAAGATAATACGAGATAATTTTATTAAAAGGATAAAATTTGAAATATATAATAAACTAATCAGAATATTCCGCGCGTTCCGACTCAGAGTTTTAAAACGGTTTATAGAAAATGAAGCGGTTTTCGACCAAGGCTCCAAATGAACTCTAATGACTGTCAAAACGACAGTACCGGCGCGTAGATGATGACAAAGGGGTAGACACTAGTATTTGAGCTATCACTTGATGGTAAACTTACGAACTGTCATAAATCGTTTCGGGTACCAAACATGCGACCCAATCATCACTGGGTGGTTGGCAGAAGGTGTAGAAACGAGGTATTTACATAGCCCCCAGTTTGACTGATTCTTGGACAAGGAAAAAGTCAAAGTATAGCCATCAGGTCAATCGAAGATTACAACTTGGCGACTATGGCGACGTGAGGCGGTTCAAGGGGTTTCAAGCAAGGACCTTTCGTAGGGAACATTTTAAAGTTTGTCGACCTTCGGGGAGGGTCGTTTAAAGTCCGTTAGACTACGTACAAAAGCTTCCCATCCATAAGAAGGAGTCATACCTGAGGCATCTTCTTATGAGGAATGAGGATGCGACGCGAGCCGCTTGAATGGGGTTGGGTCGTGAGGCTCGCCAGCCGTTTGAATGAGGTAGCGTTATGAGGCTCGCCAGCCGTAATATGTGAGAATCTGCCTGACTGAGTCCTCAGGCGAAATCTCGTTGGGGAAACATAATATTGAAAGGAAATTAAAAGACTCTGCCAGGATTGAATCATTCCGAGGAATCTGCGCGGTTGTGGCGAGCAAATTTTTGGCGATAAAATAACACTGGCCCACGGATTGTATGTCCGGAAAGAGGGTCATGCTGAGATGATAACGTCATGCGATGGTTTTGAAGGCTGTCAAAACACGGGTCTTGAAAAACAATCGAGCTTGTGAAATAAGATGTCGGAGAAGAGGCGCACAAGATTTAGGCCCACAAGTAACTAACTCATAACGAAATTTCAAATTAAAATGAAAACGCTTTGGGGAATAGGCGCAGGAGGAGCTGCGACCTTTGGAAGAGGCGCAGCAATTGCTGCGTCTTTTCTTAAGCATAAACCTGTCTGATTAAAATCGCGACAGACGAACTCTTTCTATTCATTTCCAAAACATTAAACTCGAATAAACCACTCAAAATCCAACCAAAACTCGTCGAAATTTGATCAATCCAAGCCACAAAGCATGACTAATCGATCTACGCTTCCTATTTTTTGCTTTAAATTTCTAATTTTGATTTAATTAGAGTTAGAAATTTGGGTTCTTCCCTTTGAAAATGTCGAAAATTTGGGGGTTTGCGTCCATTTGATTTGTATGATAGAAATTGATAGTAGAAATGAACAATTGGCCTTGTTAGGAACATAACCATGTATTCCTTTTGCATTTTCGTCAAATTTTGAACAAATGAGACGGTTACTCTCCTGATTCGAAAATTGTTTCGAAAATCCCCTGAGGATTGTCCATTTTAGATGAAATTTGTTGTTTTGGAACCCTTGTGTAATGGGTAAACTTGTTGTGGACTTAGATTTTTTCTTTGCGACGGCTTCTGCAGGACGATTTTCTACGGCATAACCGCTATTATAGCGAAATGTTGTCGAATTTTTGACTCAAACCCGTGACTAGGATTTGAACTAGACTTGACTTGACCCAACATTTGTATGTGTACTTGGGTTTCGGAAGAAATGGTCGAAGGCAGTCGAAAAAACTTTCTTTTAGAGCTTGAAATGCTTGAAATGCTCGAAATGACTTGAAACGACTTCGGTTTTGCAGGCGATATTCCTTCAACATCAGCGGCAACCCCTATGGATGTAGACCTTGAGCCTTCTTCGTCCCGTGTGGGAGAAGTGGTAACAATTGGAGTTTTTGAGGAGGCCGAGGAGGTCCCGAGGAGGGCTAATGTAGGACGAGGTGGACGCCACTTGTTGGGTGCACCTGAGTGGGCCGAGAAATGGGACGTTAGACATCTCATTTGGGCAGTGGAGGGCCATTTGTCTTACCCTACGACGCAGAGCATGGTAAATTATTGTTCCACATTTTTGTATCCGTTTGTCATTTTATTTTTCATTTATAAAATGCTAATGATATTTTTGGTTGATTTGAATCGATGCTGGATGCTGGGAACATGAGATCCTTTTCCGGATACACGACCATGATGGAGGCTTATGAGAGGTTGACGGAGGAGGAGAGGGCTCTTGTCGAGGTAGGAGCCTTCGTAGACCTGGTTAGGGCTTGGAAGGCGATCAAGGAGAAGAATTTCGGGCTAACCTTAGCCTAATTCGGGCCTTTTTGATCGGTATTGGGATAAGACCTCGACATTTCATATGCCTTTTGGAGAGGACGGGGTTACTTTGGAGGACTACGACAAGATTTTTGGTCTGCCTTGCAGAGAGGAGTCTTTAGAGTGGCCGTCGACAGCCATGAGGGTTAACTCGGAGGAGGCGAGGAGTTTGATAGGCTGGAACCTGTCGGCGGGGGCAGCTACAGTTCTCGGGTTGGTTTCGAGCACCTACGTAAGTGTATTTCCCCAGCGGAGTCGCCAAACTGTGGTACATGGCCTGGTGAGGGACCACGGGATAGAAACGAGGGACAAGCGTAGTGATACTTATTTGTGGAGTCGCCACCAATTTTTATGGGAAATTGGAATCGTTCGAATACTTTATGTCATGTCAAGACACAAAGTAATGACATGAACACTAAGAACTAGTATCCTTAGCATTCTATATCTAGAATGACTCTCGTGGATTTCAATGAACACAGATGTTCACAGAGATCTAGAGTAAGGGGTGAGGGTACGTATTAGGAAGCTCTTTAATTGAACACCTAATTCCGCCCGCCTCGATAGCGGCCTCTACTAATGATTAGTAAAATTTTTCGTACTTGATATGTCATTGGTTATATGCATGCAATGCAATATCCACGTTTTAATCCTAACATGTGAATTAGACTATGTCGGTGAACATGTAATTAGCATTTAATTATGACAAATTGGAATTTAGGATGAATTACATATGAAAGAAAGGTAGAAAATCATACAACACAATGACTAAAGATTATATAAAAGACGAATTAGCAGTGATATTATAGTTAATAGTCGAATAAATATATAACTAAAGCTACATCGAAACGATAATAGAAGTTTAGAGACAGAAACCAGCCCAGAACATGCGCAACAGCAGGTGCGTCCTCTAGAAGATGCGCATCACCTGTTGCGTCTGTTCTCGAGTTGTGTTCTGGCTGTGAAGCCAGAATCGCAATAAGTTAATGTTCGTTGGGATTTGTGATTAATTATCGACTTTGTTTGGTATTCATCTAATTGACGGGATTTGACGTCGAAATGTTTTAAATCTTACAAATGACGTAAAAACACGAGAATACTTCCAAAGAATCAATTAGCTCTTAAAAACACTATAAATAAAGTTAATATGAGGGATAAAAGTATATAAATATTGGACACATCAAGTAATCTTGAGATTAGGACCGCTGGCAGGAGGAGAGTATTACTAGTGCTATTATTGCTTGAGGTGTGCTTGGTTGTTTTTTGCTGCTTGTGTAGAAGTCCTTAGCTCAGGCCCCTCCTTCTTTTAGTATGGAGGAGGACCTTGATTTGAATGAGCTTAACCTCCGGCAATGTCAGAGGAGGATTTTTGATAGTCATTACACATTCGCTATTAGGGTGCTCTCATCCTCATGTATTGCCCCTTATTCTGAGGCCACTCTTACGACCCTACGGTTTAAGCACCTTAGTGCCCTATATTTTACCTTGCCGCCTTTTCCTGTTGATAAACATCCTCTCGTTGCCTCTATGACTGTTGTTTTGGATATGATTCAAAGTGTCCCGCGTTGCACGTTGTGGGGGAGGGATAAATTTTGTGCTCAGCATCTTATAGACTTTTTGGGTGGAGTTTCTATTTCTATTTTGGATGATTTGCTTTCATCTATTACTCGAGTGATTAATATTTTCCTTGAGGGTTGCTGCCCTTCTGCACTAGGTGTGTACATTGCTAGTGCTTTGCTCACGCCGATTGAGAAACCTGACGGTGGTATACATCCTGTTGCTGTTGGCACTGTTTAGAGACGCCTTGTTTCTAAGGTTGGTGCCTGTTTGGCCAATCCTATTTTATTGTGTTATTTTGAAGGTCTTCAATATGGAGTTGGTGTATCTGGTGGTGGAGAGAATATTCTTCATGCCTTGAATCGGTTCATTGAGGCTCATGGTAGTGATGTTGGTCTTTCTATGTAATTCGTCGACTTTCGGAATGCCTTTCAATGGGTTGATAGTGTGACCATGTTAGAGGAAGTTCGCCGTCACTCCTTGGTTCTATCTTGATGGGCCAATTTTTGTTATTCTAGTTCTGGTCGACTATATTAGGGGGAACATAGTTTATGGTCCATTCAGAAGGTTCAACATGCTGATCCTTTAGAAATTCTGCTTTTTGCTTTGGTTTTTCATCCCTAGGTGTGAAAGATTAGAGAATATTTTGACCTGAATCTTCAGGCTTGGTACTTAGATGATGACAATATTGATAGTAACGACGTCTTTTGATATACGCATGACCCAGGAGTCGGCTTCCTGGTGTCCCAGAAGTTTAGAGACAGAAACCAGCCCAGAACATGCGCAACAGCAGGTGCGTCCTCTAGAAGATGCGCATCACCTGTTGCGTCTGTTCTCGAGTTGTGTTCTGGCTGTGAAGCCAGAATCGCAATAAGTTAATGTTCGTTGGGATTTGTGATTAATTATCGACTTTGTTTGGTATTCATCTAATTGACGGGATTTGACGTCGAAATGTTTTAAATCTTACAAATGACGTAAAAACACGAGAATACTTCCAAAGAATCAATTAGCTCTTAAAAACACTATAAATAAAGTTAATATGAGGGATAAAAGTATATAAATATTGGACACATCAAGTAATCTTGAGATTAGGACCGCTGGCAGGAGGAGAGTATTACTAGTGCTATTATTGCTTGAGGTGTGCTTGGTTGTTTTTTGCTGCTTGTGTAGAAGTCCTTAGCTCAGGCCCCTCCTTCTTTTAGTATGGAGGAGGACCTTGATTTGAATGAGCTTAACCTCCGGCAATGTCAGAGGAGGATTTTTGATAGTCATTACACATTCGCTATTAGGGTGCTCTCATCCTCATGTATTGCCCCTTATTCTGAGGCCACTCTTACGACCCTACGGTTTAAGCACCTTAGTGCCCTATATTTCACCTTGCCGCCTTTTCCTGTTGATAAACATCCTCTCGTTGCCTCTATGACTGTTGTTTTGGATATGATTCAAAGTGTCCCGCGTTGCACGTTGTGGGGGAGGGATAAATTTTTTGCTCAGCATCTTATAGACTTTTTGGGTGGAGTTTCTATTTCTATTTTGGATGATTTGCTTTCATCTATTACTCGAGTGATTAATATTTTCCTTGAGGGTTGCTGCCCTTCTGC
Organism: Heliosperma pusillum; assembly: GCA_022085475.1. Taxonomy (NCBI): domain Eukaryota; kingdom Viridiplantae; phylum Streptophyta; class Magnoliopsida; order Caryophyllales; family Caryophyllaceae; genus Heliosperma; species Heliosperma pusillum. The sequence continues at coordinate 2,095 of JAIUZE010012608.1, read as the reverse complement.
ACTAGGTGTGTACATTGCTAGTGCTTTGCTCACGCCGATTGAGAAACCTGACGGTGGTATACATCCTGTTGCTGTTGGCACTGTTTAGAGACGCCTTGTTTCTAAGGTTGGTGCCTGTTTGGCCAATCCTATTTTATTGTGTTATTTTGAAGGTCTTCAATATGGAGTTGGTGTATCTGGTGGTGGAGAGAATATTCTTCATGCCTTGAATCGGTTCATTGAGGCTCATGGTAGTGATGTTGGTCTTTCTATGTAATTCGTCGACTTTCGGAATGCCTTTCAATGGGTTGATAGTGTGACCATGTTAGAGGAAGTTCGCCGTCACTGCTTGGTTCTATCTTGATGGGCCAATTTTTGTTATTCTAGTTCTGGTCGACTATATTAGGGGGAACATAGTTTATGGTCCATTCAGAGGGTTCAACATGCTGATCCTTTAGAAATTCTGCTTTTTGCTTTGGTTTTTCATCCCTAGGTGTGAAAGATTAGAGAATATTTTGACCTGAATCTTCAGGCTTGGTACTTAGATGATGACAATATTGATAGTAACGACGTCTTTTGATATACGCATGACCCAGGAGTCGGCTTCCTGGTGTCCCAGAAGTTTAGAGACAGAAACCAGCCCAGAACATGCGCAACAGCAGGTGCGTCCTCTAGAAGATGCGCATCACCTGTTGCGTCTGTTCTCGAGTTGTGTTCTGGCTGTGAAGCCAGAATCGCAATAAGTTAATGTTCGTTGGGATTTGTGATTAATTATCGACTTTGTTTGGTATTCATCTAATTGACGGGATTTGACGTCGAAATGTTTTAAATCTTACAAATGACGTAAAAACACGAGAATACTTCCAAAGAATCAATTAGCTCTTAAAAACACTATAAATAAAGTTAATATGAGGGATAAAAGTATATAAATATTGGACACATCAAGTAATCTTGAGATTAGGACCGCTGGCAGGAGGAGAGTATTACTAGTGCTATTATTGCTTGAGGTGTGCTTGGTTGTTTTTTGCTGCTTGTGTAGAAGTCCTTAGCTCAGGCCCCTCCTTCTTTTAGTATGGAGGAGGACCTTGATTTGAATGAGCTTAACCTCCGGCAATGTCAGAGGAGGATTTTTGATAGTCATTACACATTCGCTATTAGGGTGCTCTCATCCTCATGTATTGCCCCTTCTTCTGAGGCCACTCTTACGACCCTACGGTTTAAGCACCTTAGTGCCCTATATTTCACCTTGCCGCCTTTTCCTGTTGATAAACATCCTCTCGTTGCCTCTATGACTGTTGTTTTGGATATGATTCAAAGTGTCCCGCGTTGCACGTTGTGGGGGAGGGATAAATTTTTTGCTCAGCATCTTATAGACTTTTTGGGTGGAGTTTCTATTTCTATTTTGGATGATTTGCTTTCATCTATTACTCGAGTGATTAATATTTTCCTTGAGGGTTGCTGCCCTTCTGCACTAGGTGTGTACATTGCTAGTGCTTTGCTCACGCCGATTGAGAAACCTGACGGTGGTATACATCCTGTTGCTGTTGACACTGTTTAGAGACGCCTTGTTTCTAAGGTTGGTGCCTGTTTGGCCAATCCTATTTTATTGTGTTATTTTGAAGGTCTTCAATATGGAGTTGGTGTATCTGGTGGTGGAGAGAATATTCTTCATGCCTTGAATCGGTTCATTGAGGCTCATGGTAGTGATGTTGGTCTTTCTATGTAATTCGTCGACTTTCGGAATGCCTTTCAATGGGTTGATAGTGTGACCATGTTAGAGGAAGTTCGCCGTCACTCCTTGGTTCTATCTTGATGGGCCAATTTTTGTTATTCTAGTTCTGGTCGACTATATTAGGGGGAACATAGTTTATGGTCCATTCAGAGGGTTCAACATGCTGATCCTTTAGAAATTCTGCTTTTTGCTTTGGTTTTTCATCCCTAGGTGTGAAAGATTAGAGAATATTTTGACCTGAATCTTCAGGCTTGGTACTTAGATGATGACAATATTGATAGTAACGACGTCTTTTGATATACGCATGACCCAGGAGTCGGCTTCCTGGTGTCCCAGAAGTTTAGAGACAGAAACCAGCCCAGAACATGCGCAACAGCAGGTGCG
>JAIUZE010012607.1:0-19281 GCA_022085475.1 Heliosperma pusillum | reverse complement strand
TTCGGTCTTCAAAATTACAAGGCGAGTCGGGAAGTCAACGAAAGTCAAAGTCGACTTAAAAGTCAAGAAAAGTCAAAGATGACTTAAAAGTCAAGAAAAGTTTATGACGACTTAAAAGTCAAGAAAGTCAATGACGACTTTAAAAAGTCAAGAAAAGTCAAAGACGACTTAAAAGTCAAGAAAAGTCAAAGATGACTAAAAACGGGATTTTCATGAAATCTCTCAGAAATTCCAAATACGAACTCGAAATTTCAAAATACGACTCGAAACAAAAATTTCTATTTTAAAAACTTAAGTCTGCTGAAAAGTGTTAGTAAATATTTTTACTAGAAATTTTGGGTACTTTTCGGGTTGTTACAAAACCGATCAAAATTATGTGACAATTCCTTAATTGCCCACAACAATTATAATCTTCCATAATCCATTTTATTTTAAACCTTTTTAAAATAATCGGGTATCATTATTGTGAACCTTTTCACAATAACAAACAAACAAACATTATCTTTATAATCTAAAAAAAAAAAAAAAAAATTTTTTTTTTTCTACGGGACACTGTTCACGTGAACAGTACCAGTACCCAAAAAACTTTTTTTTTTTATTTGATTCTTCTTCTCACGGTTTTATCCAAAAGAAAAAACCGAAAAAGACAATAAAAATAAAAAAAACTGCTGTACACAGCAAAATAAAAAAAAAAGAAATTTTTTTTTTTTTAACAGCAGCAGTGAACAGTAACCGGGCTGCACAAAAAAAAAATTCGGTGTTGCCAATATCGCTAGATCGGTACAAATTTCAATATCTAATCGTTATTAAATATTGATTCAAACTAGATTATTCAATTTAACCTTTTAAAATGAACATCTATATCATGATTAAATCGATTATCCTTATATTCATTTAATCACAATCGCTTTGAACATCATTAAAATTGAATCATTATTCAAAAATTATCAATTTAAAACAATGAGACCGAAAATAATAGCAACAACAAAAATCAAAACAATTCTATCTTATTTTAATTCAATCCTTATCAAATTAAAACAACCACAAATTTATTATATTGAATTTTAACCTATTAAAATAACAATATCAATAAATCAACAATGGAAAACAAAACCCTAAAAAAAAACACACACGGCTACAACAAGAAAAAAACAGCCGTGACTATATTTTTTTTTTTTTTCGGTAATATCAAATTTTTTTCTCAAATTTATATTTCATAAAAATGAAAAACATATAATATAATTTTGTAGCCAAAAGCTCTGATACCACTTGTGGGAAATAACTGTTTACATCCCCTTAAAATTTAGGATTATAACAAAATTATATAATATGAAATTACAAGTCATAGATATGAAAACAATACAAATGTAGAGAAAAAGAATTAAACCTTTGGTCCTTAGCAAAATCGGCCTAAGAACAGATATCAAAATAGATATCCTCCTAATTGTCTCACCCAAGATAGATCGAGATATGCCCTTCTCCTTTGCTAGAAAGATCGATTCAAAGTTACAGTTAACTTTTAGGTTTTTGTGATTTTGTGTGATGGAGGCACAAGTGAGAGAGAAAGAAAAATTAGGTTAGAATTTTTCCCCTTTGTCTCTTTTTATTTGACGGCACACTTAGGTCAATTATGAGGAGATTTAGTCTCCTCAAATAACTACCCATTGACTGAAAAAACCCGAGTGTATCAGGACACTTTTTCCCGGTCATTTTAGCTTCCAATATAATGTAATATATTATAATCGTCATTAGTCAAAGACCGACATTATAATACGTCATTAATTATAAATATCCGTATATTTATAATTTTCCAATTAATTATAACGGTTTATGTTTAATTAGCTTACATTATATACAACAATTAAATATAACATTTTATATTCAATTTACGAATTACAGTTAATTCGTCTCAGCTAAACTTATTTAATCATTATTAAATAATTATATCATCATCACATTGACTAACCTTTTAGTCAAAAACACCGACTAACCTTTTAGTCATTAAATAAGGCATCAATATGATTATTTTCTCAAATAATCACATCTCTCCATCACATCCTTTAGGTGTGACTTTTAGGGACCAGTTGATCACCGCCATCTGTATGACGATAACGTCAAACTTATCTAGCAAGCCAACCGTTATCGATAAACGTTAATCAACTGATTACAATACAAAGTATACCCTGTGAACCTACAGAGATTTATTTATGTTATTGCACTAACTGTGGAGGACACTGGCCCCAACAAATGAGAGCGAGAATCAAATCTGTTCTCAAACCACCTATTTGTGAACGAGATGGATCTTTTGTGAACAAGACCATGGCGAGAGAGAGCTAGGGGAAGAAGATGAAGCGGATCGAGGTTGGGATATTTTTGAGGATGAGGGAATCTGGAATGGATAAGAGTGAGTAGGTATTTGGTTTTGTTGTCTGGTTGGACTTCCCTTTTTTTGATTTGTATGGGTTCGGCTCATTTGCTTGTATTGGTCTGATAGTGATACTCGGTCCATTTGCTTGGACACGAGATTCAAAATCATTAATGTGGACTTCATTTACTTATTAATAATACTTACATTATTACCAAAAATTAACAGAAAAGTCTACCTCTCCCACAACCATAGACACATCCTTGAGCAACTTATTACAAGACACCGACTCCCCAGAAGGTATAAACACCTCATCCCTTACAGACTCGCTATCCCCAAGCCCCAACAACATAGCATGACTCTTAGAAACAAAAGAATGAGTTGCTCCCAAATCAAATAGAACGAAAGATGGAACATGATTAATAAGAAAAGTACTGGTAACCACTTGCGCATCCTCCTCCTCCGCTGCTTGCTTATCCATCATGAACAGTTTGCCACTGTTCTTCTGACCTCCCCCTTGCATTGTGCTAACAGATGCCACAATCTTCGATGCCGAATTCTGGTTCCCATTGTTGTTCTGCCGCTGGTAATTCCCTCCATAGCGGTTATAGCCACCACCGGTAACACTCTGATTAGTCTGCCGGTTCCATGACCCGGCAGGATGATTACTCGCCATGCTCTGAGAATAACTCCGCAAGAACGAAGGTTGATACCTTCCCCCCCCCGCCCGAAGATGGACAATCAAACCTTTTGTGGCCAAGGCCACCACAACCATGATATCTGTAGATACCCGTATCTGTCGATATTGGAATTTATAAGACTCCCGCCAAACACCCGATGATAATAGGAGAATATGTAATATCGCCTCGACAGCATCAATTAAATAGAGATTGTTTTATAAAATAAGATTTAATTGATTTTGTTACGTTTGAATAATTTTTTTTTTATTTATTTAAATTTAATTTAAAAAGTTTTAAATTGATTTTTAATAAATATATTTTTAGTTTATTTTAACCCGAAGGGTTTCAATTGTTTTAAAGATCGATTTCGAGCTTCGTTTCTTAATCGTTTGCGTTCGTTTTTAAATTAAATTTAAAATGAATTAAAGTTACGATTTTAAATATTTTATTAATTCGATTTTTTTCTATGTTCGACTTGAAAAAGTCGATATTGAGTTTTATTTATCGTTTTACGTTTCGTTTTAAAACTAAGTTTTAAAAGGAGATTTTAACTCGATTTTACGACGGTCTTTGAGCCCTTCCTGATGAGCCTTAAGCCTGTTACCCATAACAACCAACACAACCACCATGTAGCCCATATTCCCAACTACCATTATACCAATTTTCGTGACCATTGGACCAATCTAACCCCTCCAAAAACCATCTTAAGACAGCCCATCACCAACGCGACCCCTTGTTTACGGCAGCCTTTTCTCGACCCAAATCCGCCCCTATATGACCCGACTCCTTTACCACACATAGCCCACACCATGACCCATAACATAGCCCACATTATGACCCATTTTTGTGCCCAACCAACCACGAATCAGACCCGCAAACACCCAACCCGACCCCCAGTTTTGCAGACCAAAACAGGGCACACAAACCCATTTCTTTTTACCCATTCCTCGCCCATTCGTGTGACACCCCGCGATTTCGCAGTAAAGTAAACACATAGATTTACAGCGGAAAACGCGAGATTTTAAAAACTTTAAAAGAAAACCGCGAATGTCACTATAATATAAAACCAAAACTTAATTTAATAAATCGTTTATACAAATTGTATCTTAAATAAATACAAGGGACATCGATCCCTTGATAAAACACAGTGAAGATGATAAACTAATATAAACTACACGCTAAGGGTGAATCGCTGTAAGCACAACACTCGCTAGCTCACTCGCCACAACCCCATGAAAACACCAACCTGCAACCTGTTCATTCATTAAAAATGAATGTTACGGTCAGTGGGGAGTAACTCAGGGTTCTCCCATCCATATCACAAGTAAACATACATAAACAACAATTAAACATGTTGAATCTCATATACAAGTGAATCATGTGAAATACAAACATACATTTCAAGATAATATGATATAAGCATGTGAAATACCAAACAATAAGCATCATGTTATGAACCGACTCGGGAATGACACCCTTAGGCAACTATATACACACTAGGGCTTACATCTCACTGTTAGTGCATGTACTTGATAAGGTAGAGACTCGACATAAAAACCAATTCAATCATCTATTTCATACAAGAATCCAACCCAATATTTCCATACGATCTAATCTTTATATACAACCATCCAAACATACGAATATAGCAACATAACTCTCACAGTAAATGACATGCACTAGCATCATGTACAATATCAAGACAAGTAATGTAAGTCCACGGGATAACACGTTTCCCTGAATCGTATATGATAAGACGTTTCGTATACTCATGACCTAGACAAACATGTCCACGGGGTAAGACGTTCCCCTGAACTGTGTGCGATAAGACGTTTCGCACACACAAGACTCTAATCCTCTCGGTAGGACGACGATAATAAAACAGTCCTAGTCTAACTTGGCCAGACTCTCGGGATAAGACGTTTCCCGATCCGACATGTGGTATGACGTGCCACATCCAAGACTCGATCAACACAAAGGACGTTGAGTACCCCAAATTTGGCTAAACCACACGAAAGAGGCGGAAAGAGATCTATATTCAAAAGTCAAGCTAGTACGCTACATGCAATGACACCACCTCGCAAGGATACAACATTTTACAGGCGGATCAATCATCGCATTGTGTTCACCTCCTAACAACGTCGTCATATCCCCCACTAAAACATGCATACAAGCATCAAGGATACACCCCATCGCTCCGACATTCCAGTCTAACGAGGGTAAGGGTGTAGCCAGGAAATGAGAGTTCAAAGCACTCAACGCGTAGTGCTCAAATCAATACATAAGGTAAAACCGACTCAAGAGAGGACATACTAAAAACCGTCACCAAACATGAGAATAGGGCATTATATAAATGTAACTATGATAAACATGAATCAATAAATGATACATAAAAAATTAGACCAAGTTTAAGAAGCATAATAAATAAGAAACATAGATCCCCTCTCAAAACAATATGTTTGAAAACCAACCAAAACAAGGGTCCACTTCAAACAATCATAACTAGAGTTCTAGACATGAAAATGCAGACATTCCAAGTGGAGGAGATAGCTTATCCTCTTACGCTTCCAACGGTAGGTCACAAGCTCAAAAAAAACAAGTAACGAAGGAGATATGATCATTTAACGAAAAGGAGTCAGTGCATGGAGTCCCAGCCGGTCAGCGGGACCGACGGTCGGGTACCCGGCTGGGACACACAGACTTGGCCGATAACAAAGGGAAGGAAATAGAGGTGACTCCCAGCCAGTAGAGCGGCGGCCGGGTACCCGGCTGGGGCATACACCTCAACAACAAACAAGGCTTTAACATCCGTGACTCCCAGCTGGCGAGAGTGGGCAGCGGCCGAATACCCGGCTGGGGCACACACTACTCTAAAATCACCAAAATTCATCCAATAACAATCAGAGGACTCCCAGGCGGTCATGGGGTCGACGGCCGACCACCCGGCTAGGGCCACATTGCACGAAAAACACCTCAACAACAACAATAACTTCAATTCTTTTGGTACCCATTAAATCCTATCATCATTTATCATCATCAAACCATATTAAATGTAATGTAATCATACCCAATCATTACATAGGGTCAATTAAGACAACAAAAGACAACATTTATCATCCAACTCAAGTTTTAACAATGGTAAGTAGACAAAATCAACAACAAAAATGTAACTTAGCATAAGGTTAGTATAAAATAAACAAATGAGACGGATTTGCACATATGAATGAATAATTAACACATATTCATATGAGGCTAACACGAAGAACTCATCTTTCACTAGTAAAAGCTATAATTAACACATAAAACACACAAAGATATCGAATAACCCATCACCGTTACCTCGATTAGCACTTCAAATCTTCGATTCTCAAGCTAACCATCAACCCACATGAATTCCTTGACCAATATCTTCAAAATCCATCTTTTCCCGATAAATAACGCGACACGACCCAAAACTGAAATCTGGGAAAAGATGGTCTAAAAATAAGGTTAAAAGTTTCGATCTTTTATTGGCTAGAAAGAAAGAGGACGGTGAGAGGATTCTGAAACATTAAACGGAATTGAATATGTTAAGAAACGAAGAAGTTATGCCCGTCTTAAGTTTAGATCTAGAAAATGGGTTTTATAAAAAGTTGGAGGAAATGGATATTTTATGGTATGAAAATGAAGAGGGGGATGAGAGGAGAAGATTGATATAAAAATCGTCAAGTTTCGTTGAGAGACGAAGAAATGGCATCCGTCTTAAGATTATAAAGTTATTGAGGTTTAATGGTGTTTTGTGTTGAGGAAGAAGAAGAAGATGGTAATGTTGCTGAAAAATATGAAAGTTCATAGACCCTAATTAGACTCCTCTAATTAGTTACTAAATTACTTGTTAATTTAGTGTTTAATAAAGATCTATGTAACATGCATGCAAATTAAAATGCATAATAAAAAGTAAGAAGAAATTTCCTTACATTGGGAAATTTCGGTTATATGGGCACAACAAGAACCACCTTTCTTGTTGATCTTGTGCTATAAAGAAATAGATGATCCTCCTTGTAATCTTCAAAGTAGAAGACCTCCTTTAAGAAGCACCCAAGAGAAAACCCAAACTAATCACTTAGTTTTTGACTAGAAAACACAAGTGAGATGATGAACTAATATTAGATTTTATTACTACTCTAGTAATAGGAAATATTAGTATTTGAGAGGTTTTTAGAGAGAAGAGGATTTTAGTGAGATAAGCATTCAAAACAAGAATGAACAAGCAAGCAAAATGAACAACTAAGTTGTCCTTTTAACGACACTATGGTCCGGCCATAGCAAGCCTATGTGGCCTCTTATTTTGCTTAAAATAATCCCATGCAATTACTTTGAGTGTAGTAGTGAATAAGACCATAATCATGTGTCATAAACATGACATGATCACATGATGTAGTGTAAAACAAGCAACAACAATCATCATGTTGTACACTACAATAATCCGGCCTCCACTAGTGACATATGGTCCATTTTGATTTTTGATATTTGTCCCACAAATACTTATAATCATATGTTTAATTATCTTGTATAATTAAGGGTTAATTTGATCACATAACAATTATATGACTCAAATTAATAAACAATATACACTTAACTATTAAGTGATATTTTATCATTATATCAATATATAATGGGTCCCACAATGCCTAGTTAGATTATTTTACAACTCCTTGTAAATATAATTAACCAATCACCTCTACCTCAAAGTATATGCAAAACCTCAACTAATTTAATGAATTAACTATTAATCATTAAATTAAATCTTATTTAATCGTATTAAAATAAGACGTAAAATTTATTCAGTCAATTATCGTATAATTGACTAATAAACTTATCCGGAATGAGTTCATAACTCAATTTCCAATAATTAACTCTCGTAACTAAACATTTATCAAATATATATTTAAAGTACTAATTAATATGTATCGTATACAAATAATTAGATTTCTGTTTGGGTCTCATCCTATAGGTGTGACCGAAAGGGGTCAGTTGATTACCGCCGTCATACGACAATAACGTCTAACTCTCGTCAGCTGACCGTTATCGATTTACGTTAATCAACTGACGTGGAGTATCAAAATACTAGTCATCCCACTAATATTCCAAAATGAGATTTATAATATAAATGCACTATTGTGGAGGACACTTGCTCCAACAATCTCCCACTTGTCCGATACAAGTTGTGCATGTAGTCACCCTATTGCGGAGGACTCCTACTCCCACAATATCTCCCACTTGTCTCGACAAGTTGTGTGCTACCAATTCTCTTGTCACTTTAGCGTCACATCCTCCCACTCCTCGCAAGGTGTCTTTCAGGTCGCACTTGCGATTGGAAAAATAAATTGAGTGGTTTTCTCGATCTGGAGAGTAACTGTCTGACCGGAAAATCTACCATAGATCTCTTCCGAGCGTGTCCACGCATTTCCAGTCACTACTCCTCGAGTGGCCCGAAGATGTTAATACCCAACGTGGGTGGACAATTCCTGTTGACCCAACTTACACTGTATAATGCAAATCACCATGACCCAGTAGATGCCCATCGGCCTCCTTTCACGGCACGACCTAGGACAAAAACCAAAGTCAATCGGCAAATACACCGACTCAGGTAAATGGTCGCCAGTCTAAAGAATCGACTCATAGGAATATAATAGAAATCCCCGCCACGACCAGGCTTCAACAATTTTGATAAGGGACTCTATCATGGTCACTGTCCGACAGAGTGTCTCTACAGTCTGTCTATGTAACCGATCAGTCATCTCCATGACTCCATGGTGCTGAACCAACCATCGATCGACTTACAATCTAGTCAATTCGAGACGTCACCTTATGCAAATGACTAGGGACAATTACTAAGTTCATCATGTTCACTTGAATTGGGTTCAACCTTTCTTATAACCAATTCGGATAAAACAAAGTAATAAAATTTAGTCAATACTAAATAAAAGAGCTCATATAAAACTCGAACAATGAATGCAATTATCATATATGTAAACATTGATACAACATTCACTTATTACATATCACATAATCTAGAGGAATTCAGGAACTCGTCTTAATCCCATCGAGACGACATGACTGTCATGTTTAGCCTTTGTAAGAGGCTTGGTTAGAGGATCAGCTATGTTATCGTCTGTCCCAACCTTACATACATCTATTTCCTTCCTCTCCACGTAATCTCTAATTACATGGTATTTCCTAAGTACATGTCTAGACTTGTTACTAGACTTGGGCTCCCTTGCTTGAAAGATAGCCCCCCTGTTATCACAATACATCGTGATGGGATCTGAGGCAGTAGGGACTACTCCTAGTCCTTCCAAGAACTGCCGAATCCACACAGCTTCCTTTGCAGCCTCTGATGCCGCGAGGTACTCAGCTTCTGTTGTAGAATCCGCAGTCACGCTTTGCTTGAAGCTCTTCCAGCAAACGGCTCCTCCCTTCAACATAAAGACATAGCCGGATTGGGATTTTAAATCATCCCTATCAGTTTGGAAACTAGCGTCCGTGTAACCCTTTACACGCAACTCAGTCTCTCCTCCAAACACCAAGAACGAATCTTTAGTCCTTCGTAAGTACTTAAGGATGTTCTTTACGGCTATCCAGTGGCTCTCACCTGGATTGGCTTGATAACGACTCGTCATGCTCAAAGCATAGGCGACGTCGGGGCGAGTGCACATCATAGCATACATGATTGACCCAACTGCTGAAGCATAATGGATCAACTTCATGCGTTCAATCTCCTCGGTGACGGTAGGACTCTGGGATTTACTCAGAGTGATACCATGACCTATTGGAAGAAAGCCTCTCTTAGAGTCTTTCATTTTGAACCGATCAAGAATCTTATCTATATAAGCTTCTTGACTTAATGCTAGTATCCTCTTTGATCTATCTCTATAGATCCGGATACCCAAAATGCGTTGTGCCTCTCCCAAATCCTTCATCTGGAAATGTTTCCCAAGCCACTCCTTGGTAGAAGTAAGCATTGGTATGTCCTTCCCAATGAGAAGTATGTCATCCACATACAAGATAAGGAAAGTAACTTTGCTCCCACTAAACTTCATGTATAAACATGGTTCCTCGACACTTCGAGTGAATCCATTTTGTTTAATTACATGATCGAAGCGATGATTCCAACTCCTTGATGCTTGCTTAAGACCATAAATGGATCTCTTAAGTTTGCATACCTTCTTAGGGTTGGATTTATCCTCAAAACCTTCAGGTTGTGTCATGTACACTTCCTCTTCTAGAATCCCATTCAAGAAGGCGGTTTTGACATCCATTTGCCAAATTTCATAGTTATAAAATGCGGCAACCGCTAAGAGAATCCTAATGGATCGAAGCATAGCGACTGGGGCAAAAGTTTCGTCATAGTGTAAACCATGAACTTGAGTGAAGCCTTTTGCCACCAATCTAGCTTTGTAGACATCAATATGTCCATCTATGCCATTCTTGATCTTGTAGATCCACTTGCACTGAAGAGGTCGTACCTTCTCAGGTAAGTCTACCAAGTCCCATACTTGATTTTCGTACATAGAATCCATTTCGGATTGCATGGCCTCAAGCCAATGCGTGGAGTTGGGACTAGAAACGGCCGACTTGTAGGTTGTGGGTTCATCACTTTCAAAAAGTAATAAATCACCATCTCCCTCGATACATCCGAGGTAACGATCAGGTTGAGAACTAATTCTACCTGACCTTCTAGGGACAATAACCGTTTCAGACGAGGAGGGAACGTTTTCCTCCACTTCATTTTCGGTTTGTGGCTCTCGAACTTCGTCAAGTTCGAATTTTCTCCCACTCTGCCTTTTAGAAACGAAATCGCTTTCTAGAAAGACAGCATCACGAGACACAAACACTTTGTCCTCATGACGGTTGTAGAAGTAATATCCACGAGTCTCCTTAGGGTATCCTACAAAATAACATTTGTCGGATCTGGGTGCGAGCTTGTCATTAGACTTCTCATGAACAAACGCCTCGCAACCCCAAATTTTCATAAACGACAAATAAGGAACCTTTCCTTTCCATATCTCATATGGAGTTTTATTGGCTGCTTTAGTCGGGCTACGATTTAGTGAAAATATTGCGGTTAAGATGGCAAATCCCCAAAACGAGTCAGGAAGCTCTGTAAGACTCATCATCGACCGAACCATATCTAATAAAGTTCGGTTTCTCCTTTCAGACACACCATTTAATTGAGGTGTTCCAGGAGGAGTCCATTGTGATACTATACCGCAATCTTTTAGGTGTGAATCAAATTCATAATTTAGATATTCACCACCACGATCAGATCGTAGGGTTTTTATCTTCTTATTCAATTGGTTTTCCACTTCATGTTGAAACTCTTTGAACTTTTCAAAAGCTTCACTCTTATGCCTCATTAAGTAGACGTATCCATATCTACTCAAATCGTCGGTAAAAGTAATGAAGTACTTGTAACCACCTCTAGCTTGGAGAGTCATTGGGCCACATACATCGGTATGTATAAGGCCTAATACTTCACTTGCTCGTGTCCCTTTTCCTGTAAAAGGAGCACGAGTCATCTTGCCCAAAAGACAAGATTCGCATTCACCATAAGATTCGTAATCAAATGGTTTGAGAAGTTTCGTTGAAACGAGTCTCTTTATGCGTCGTTCGTTTATATGACCTAAACGACAATGCCAAAGGTATGATTGATTAGGTTCACCTAACTTAAGCTTCTTGCTTTCTATATGATATATTTCATTAACATTATCAAGAACATAGATACCTCCAACAGAGATGGCTTTACCATAAAACACATCATTAAAAGAAAACGAACAACTATTGTTCTTGATTACAAAAGAGAAACCCTCCGCGTCAAGTACGGAAATGGAGATAATGTTCTTTGTCAAGGAGGGTACAAAATAACAATTATTTAAATACAACTCAAGACCACTAGCTAAGGTTAATACATAAGTTCCTACGGAGACGGCGGCAACTCTTGCTCCATTCCCCATTCGTAGGTCCACATCACCCTTGGCTAGTGCTCGCACGTCCTTCAGCCCCTGCAAGTGATTACAAAGGTGAGAACCACATCCAGTATCAAATACCCAAGTGGAAGTGCAAGCATAGTTAATATCTATCATATAGAGAGAAGAGAGGATTATACCTGACGGTGTCACACATCCGTCCTTCTTATCCTGCAAATACTTGGGACAATTGCGTTTCCAATGTCCCTTGCCTTTACAATAAAAGCATTCGGCTTCGGCGTGCTTCTTACCCTTAGCCTTGGCATTGCTATTCATAATAGCTTTGCCCTTTCCCTTTCCTTGCTTCTTAAATTGGGCTTTGGCTTTTCCCTTCCCCTTTTGAACCCCTAGCTTCAAGTTCTTCAATCTCATTGTAAGAACATCCTTTTGCTCACTCCCACTTGCTTCCATATCCCTTTCGACTTGGGTAAGGAGAGCATGGAGCTCGTGAAAGCTCTTATCCATGCCATGCATGTTATAGTTTGCCCTAGCTTGGGCAAACTTGGGAGGAAGTGAGTGAAGGATGCGGCCAACCGCTAGCTTCTTAGGAATTTTGACCCCTAGACGATCTAGAGTGTCAACATGTTCCACCATCTTAAGCACATGTGGGCCAACCTTTTGGCCCCTCTCTAACTTGGCTTCAAAAAGCCTAGTCATAGCATTGTATTGGCGAATCTCGGGTGATTGAGAAAAAGCCAATGTCACCCTAGAGAATATCTCATATGCTCCAAGGGTGATGTATTGTTGCTTAAGGCTTGAGGACATCGACCAAATCAAGACCATCTTGACGTCGTTTGCTACCTTAAGGTATTCCTCATAGGCGGCTTTGGCCGCATTAGTGGCTCTTGGGCCGGGTTCATTGGGAGGTGCCTCGGTCAAGTAGCGCAAAACGTTATCCGATAACGCCGCACTCTTGATCGTTTGCTCCCACTCGACGAAATTAGTTCCATCGTCTTTTAAGATGCATTTGTCCATAACGGACCTTAGCCATGAGTCTTTTCCTAGTTGAACGGTGTTGTTATTGTTTGCCATTGCGAATTATGAATAACTACAACAAAATTAGGAAATATTAACATTCATTGTTTTAATCAATTTTACTTGTATAACCAATTTAAACAAGTCACTCATATAATGACCCCTCACGAAATTATATAAGCGATTCCGAGACCCGCATTTTAGACAAAAGAACATGTTATGCAACTTTTATGTAAAAGACGGTAAGTCAACTTTTGACTAATTCTACTCCTAGAACTCTCGGTCGACGGATTTCAACTAAACCCATCTCCTAGTCCCAAGATAACGCTTATCTTGTTGAGTCCAACCCAATTTAGGCGTGTGATCGTATCACCCTACTTACCCGAGGTAAAAAGGTCCACGTTGTGGTTGTCCTAATGAACACGGGGTTCATAGGTGCTTCAATTGGTAAGGCTAAATCTCAATTCCTTTTTAAGTTATGTGAGAGGTCTTGCCAATTTTAGTTATTAATTCCCTATAAGTGAACTAAGTCGGTGAATTTTGAATAACGTTGAATTGACAATCGATAAATAAAATGCATGTTGGTGATTTTGGCATGTGCGGAAAAATAAAGCAAGCAATCAAATTAAATCCTAGTATGGCCACCTAGCTAATCTAATTAACTAGATGATTACAAATCGGAAACCAACTCCTTGGTCCCTTGCCTCTTCATGGAACGCTTTCCAATATGGCACCGTCTTTTGGAACACCGACTTTGGGAATCACCGTCTTCACAATAAATAATTACAAAAATACAAATGAATACATAGCAAATTCCTATTATACATTTGATCTATAAAATGAAATTATTAATTATTACAAAACGGCGATACGAAATCGCAATAAATTACAACCAAATCGGTATTCCCTTACATTACGGGTAATACCGATTAAAAATAATCTAGGCCATACTAGGTACAACTTGCAATAAAATAAATAAATGACATTCATTCATTCAACAACATAAATAAAAATGCTGTAAAATCATGCCAAAATCACCCTCCACACTTGTCATGTTCATTCTAGCTCGGTTTTTACGAATTTTATCGATTTTATCTACTAAAAATCAATAATCAACACTTAAATCGTATTTAAGCTCAAACTAATTATCTAAACTGATTTAGAACTTAAAATTAGTCCCCACTAATTTCACTTGTATTTAATTAGTTTGAATTGATCGCATTTGCTATTTAAAGAGGTTTAATCATAACTTTTATGAATTAAACCCAAAATAAAATGAAAAATCATTAAAATTGAAACAAAAAATATTTGTACATACTGGAACACTTCCAGGAACCTCAAGAACAAAAACATTTTGCCCAAAAAATTTGAAATTATTTTATGAACAAATAGCTTTATAAGAATCGGTTTTTATCAAATAAAAACCACCAAAAAATAGTAAAATGATGAAAAAATTTTCAAATTTTACCAGGATGATATAAATAATATTATAAAATGTATAAAACATTATCAACTCCATAAAGTCACGTTTCAATTTTAAGAACAAAATAACTCCTTTAAATCGATTTTTATACAATAAAAATCAATAACCATGCAATACATGACGAAATGTCACGAAATTTTACATACAATATGTAGAACAAGCATGTGAGAACATATTAAAAATTTGAGGCCAGATTCAACATGAATCTATTTTTAGTTAACTTTTAACATAAAACCGCATGTTAACTCGGTTTTAAAGGCCATAAATCATAATAAATAGCAAAATAATTCGTAAATTCACCAAATTTGACCACAAACATTTTGAGGTCAGTATGTATGCATGCAAATCAGAAAATTTTGTGAAAACCAATTTTAACATAAATTTTTGATTTTTACTCAAGTTATCGTATAACCCGATTTTAATGCTTAAAATCAACATGCATGCTACAAGCTAGCTCTGATACCACATGAAAGTTCATAGACCCAAATTAGACTCCTCTAATTAGTTACTAAATTACTTATTAATTTAGTGTTTAATAAAGATCTATGTAACATGCATGCAAATTAAAATGCATAATAAAAAGTAAGAAGAAATTTCCTTACATAGGGAAATTTCGGTTTATATGGGCACAACAAGAAACACCTTTCTTGTTGTTCTTGTGCTAGAAAGAAATAGATGATCCTCCTTGTAATCTTCAAACTAGAAGACCTCCTTTTAGATGCACCCAAGAGAGAACCCAAACTTATCACTTAGTTTTTTTGACTAGAAAACACAAGTGAAAAGATGAACTAATATTAGATTTTATTACTACTCTAGTAATAGGAAAATATTAGTATTTGAGAGGTTTTTAGAGAGATGAGGATTTTAGTGAGATAAGCACAAAATAAGAATGAACAAGCAAGCAAAATGAACAACAAAGTTGTCCTTTTAAGGACACTATGGTCCGGCCATCATGGCCTATGTGGCCTCTTATTTTTGCTTAAAATAATCCCATGCAAATTGGTTGAGTGTAGATGTGAGTAAGGTTATGATCATGTGTCATAAACATGACATGATAACAAGATGTAGTGTAACACAAGAAACAACAATCATCATGTTATACACTACCAAAATTTCGGCACCCACTAGTGTCATGTGGTCCATTTTGATTTTTGATATTTGTCCCACAAATACTTATAATCATATGTTTAATTATCTTGTATAATTAAGGGTTAATTTGATCATATAACAATTATATGACTCAAATTAATAAATCATATACACTTAACTTTTAAGTGATATTTTATCATTATATCAATATATAATGGGTCCCACAATGCCTAGTTAGATTATTTTACAACTCCTTGTAAATATAATTAAATAATCACCTCTACCTCAAAGTATATGCATAACATCAACTAATTTAATGAATTAACTATTAATCATTAAGTTAAATCTTATTCAATCATATTAAAATAAAGACGTTAAAAATTTATTTAAGTCAATTATAGTATAATGGATAATAAAACCTTATCCGGGAATGAGTTGTTAACTCAATTTCCAATAATTAATCTCGTTAATAACATATATCAAATTATATATTAAAGTACTTAATTAAGATGTATCGTATACAAATAATTTAGATTTGTTTGGGTCTCATCCTATAGGTGTGACGAAAGGGGTTCAGTTGATTTAACGACGTTCATCGAAAATTAAAGTCCTAACTTAGTCAGCTGACCGTTATCGATTTACGTTAATCAACTGACGTGGAGTATCAAAATACTAGTCATCCCACTAATATTCCAAAATGAGATTTATAATATAAATGCACTATTGTGGAGGACACTTGCTCCAACAAGCTGCGCCACTTGACGTTGCTTGGTCCACACGTCATTGACCACACGACATTGACTTGGTCAACACGTCATTGCTTGTGTCTTTGTCCTTCCTCCATGTTATCATGTTAACTTGATTTGAGCCCATTTTGAAACCTTTAGAAATGTGAGTTACATTTCGACTAATCAAGACTTCATTTTCATTTTCTTCTAGTGCCCCCGCATCAGGAATTCATGAACAAGAATTCATAGAGATTCTTTTTGGAATTAAAATTGTGATAGTTTTTTCTAGGAAATACAAGAGAGGTAAGACATTAATTTAAGGCAATAAATGTATAGTTTTTATGGTAAAGTATCTTATACTCTGTATATATTAGTATCACTGGAAATTATCAATGATGAAAGAGTAATTAGAGCAACTCCAATAATAAGCAACAACATTACTAGCTTAATTTTCCACATCATATTTTTAAGCTACAACACATTTAAACATCAAATTCCTCCAATGGTAAGCTACTACAACTTTAGCTTAAACTGACCCACATGTGTCCATTTAATCGACTTATTTTACTTGTAGGTCCATTTGAGCTACTAGCTCGAGCTAGTAGCTCCATGGAGCTAGTAGCTCAAATTGAGCTAGTCTATGTGGCTCACTCCAATGGTTGAGCAAGTAGCTTAGAATGTTTTTTATTTGCAAGCAAGTCTTTTTCTCCAACTATTGGAGATGCTCTTAGGGCGGAATTACAATTAATGGTGCAGCAATTAAATGTTTTTACCTTGTGCTACACCATGGTAATAGGTGGGTCCGTCCCTGATTGTGGGTTTTAATTTTCAACCTCGGTTGGTATTTGCTAAATTTGTTTTATAGTTATTAGAGTTTTTCTACATGATACCCTCATATTTTTTGGAATTCTATATGATACTACCGACTTTTTCAAAACATCACTCGTACCGTTACGCTTAATGAAACCCTCTTAAAATACACAAAGTACCTTAAATCGCTACCCCCACCACGATTTTGCTCTGTATTATAAAAAAACGTAACATACATGCATCATACCCTTTTCTCATACTTGTTCCATTAAAACCTGCATATAAAACACGCAATATAAACCACCAAATTCAATTCACCACACAAACAAGTCTTTGAAATGCATTAAAAAAGAGTAGATAGTTCATAGAAACCACCAAATTCAATTCACTACATAAACAAGTCTTTGAAATACATTAAAAAAGGTAGATAATTCATACAAACACACAACTAAACTCTACGGGACCGGGTTCTTTTTGCCTTCCTTTGTGAATTAGATCCTTCGGGCTCATTCTCTTGCTCTTGGTTACCTCCCCCCCTGTACGACGAAGATTATATCGTGGAGCTACCTCATCCTCCTCATTTTCTTCTTCCACGTCTTGTGTAAAAACTATTTATTCATGTTGTTGGATTATATGAGCTTGCCTTGTGCCTTGGAGCGATTGAAGTGACATTGCTTGCATAGCTTGCAACATCTTTACATGAGCCATTGGCACATCATCGGGTATTTGGGCGAGCATGTTGGAAGCGTGGTTGTAGTTGAATACATGTCCTTGGGTCTATATTTTAAAATGAACAAATAAATTAATACTCTAACCAAATAATTGAAATTTGTATTGTAATATTAAGACAAAAAAAGATAAGAGTTATATAACTTACGAGTAATGAATAATCCGCCGTGGTGGGGTAGTAATCATGGTTGGCTTCATAGATCCTCTCTGTTGCCGAACTAAGTGGGCTAATGATGAGACAGGTGTGATTACGATACCAATCCATATAAGGGTCATTATAACTTATATGACCATTGTATGAGTTTCCGGGAAGCAACATATAAGGCTTGCGTTCATCCACCAAGTAATGCGGTGACGGTGCATGTTTTCATAGTCCTTCCTTTTCATTCTACGGTCCATATCATGCAATTTGGTATCCGTGTCACGCCCTTGTGGAACTTCTGGATGATAACCAAATTGTCGAACTACTCTTTCCGGATAATGCCACTCAACAACTTCAAAGAAAATTAAAGGTGTTTTAATAATCCAAGTCTCGTTATCCTCGGTACATATAAGGCGGAAGAAGAGCAAGGATATTAGGAGTATAGGGTTGCAACTGAAACATGGTATCGGTCATGGTATCAAAGGCGTGCCTATACGTAACCAACCCCTGAATATGGTTCGTAAACCTCCTATCAACTCTAAGCCACCTGCATCCTAAAGGATCAACACCAACTACTATTTCAGACCCCAAAGGATATTTAACACCAACCTGTTCTTCAACCCGTGAACGGATAATCTTAGGTCGACCAATGGATATACGCTCCCAAGACTACAATTGAAGAAGTATCAAGCAACCTCCAATATTGAGAGAACCTTTTCTAGTAGCCGAGCAGAAGTTGCGGTAAAGACAAGCTAGAACTCCACTACCCCAACTATAGTCATCCAACTTAGTTAGGTCACTCAAAAGTGGCAAAAAAGTAAGGGATACTTTATTTCCAGTTTTATTGGGGAAAAGAGTAGTTCCAATCAAGTACAATAAGTATGCCCCTAACATATTGATGAAGTGTGAACTCATTAGCGTCATCTGGCACAACTTGAAAACGCTTAAGCCACTTTAGTTTTAAGGTTCATCCTTTTAGCCAAGTCTCGGTATCCGAGTTTTCCGGTCTAACTCCTAAGTAATGCTCCACTTAATCACCCCAAGCTAAATCTGTGACAACCCTCGCGAATGCGGAAATACAAAACAAACAAGCATGTGAAATTACCCCGTCTAGTCGAATTTACCCCATCTATCATAGTTGGTCAAGATGAAATTACCCCGTCTAGTCGGAAATACGGTATTTTAAAAAAAACTTTTATACATGCAAGATAGATAAAACGAGGAGTGTCAAAATATTACAAACTAAGTACGGAATATAACAAAGAGACGGAG
>JAIUZE010012605.1:0-11564 GCA_022085475.1 Heliosperma pusillum | reverse complement strand
GTGCCAGCTTAGGCGAACATTCTTTAGTCTAAAGAATTGACTCAAAAAGAATATTATAGTAGCTCTCGCCACGACCAGGCTATAAAATTGCCAGAACTCTATAAGCGGTCACTTCCCGACAGAGTGTCCCATACAGTCTACCTGTGTGATTGATCAGTCATCCCATATGACCCTATGGCACTTGAACTTGTCATCAATCATATCACACTCTAGTCATTTGGAGAAGTCACCTCATATAAGTGATTAGGGGCCAACGCTATATTAATCCAGTTCACTTTAATAGGGTTCACCGTTGTCACCACAACCTATTTGGATATAACAAAAAAAGCACAAAATGAGTTTTAGAAACTCAAACGATAAATGTGATTATTATGTAGAACAATCAATACAATGTTATTGCTTCATATCTTATAATCTAAAGTTTATATCATCCATGACACTTCATGGCGATCTTATTAAAATGCAATAAAGGCTTGGGTAGTGAATTTACCATGTATTCATTTATTCCAACCTCGTGTATTGCTTTTTCCTTCAATTTAACGTTATTCCTAATAACATGAACTCATCTACGTACATGGTTATATCTCTATGGAGTGTTGGGCTCTTTACCTTGAAAGATGCTCCCACTCGTTATCATGATAAATGATAGGCATCGTGGTGAAAGGACCTACGATTAGTTCCTTATAAACCATCTTACCCTTATCATGATGTACTAGGTCTCTATTTGTAGAATTTTTAATGATTGACTCTTCAATCATCCTTATTAGTTATTCGTGTCTTGTGCAACAAAAGCTTGCCTAGTATTTTGACAAATACTTATAAGTTTGGAAATTTGGGGTTGTGTAACCTTTAACACATGTCCAAGTTTTCTCTACCTAACACAAGAATTAATCCCCAATTCTCCTCGAGAACATTATAGATGTTCATGTAGGCTAACCAATGACTCTCATATAGATTTATTTGTTATAGGCTTGTCATGTTCCAAGCATACAAGTCATTTAGGTACATGCATATCACGACATACATGACTTACCTAATGGCGGAAACATTAGTAATCACGTGATCAACAACTCGTAGGTAGAGTGGATGACTATGACCGTTTCATAGTGATCCCACTTTCATCAATATGAATAACCTAGTCAACTTGTTGAAATAGATAAAGAATCTTGTCAATATAAGACACTTGTCTAAATGCCAAGCTAAAATCTCCTATTCCATAATAGATTTTGATTTTAGTATGCATGATGCCTTCTTTCATCCAAAATTGAAAATCCAACCACTCCTTTACTAAAGTTAATATAAATACGCCACTCATATTGAGTATTAGGTCATTTACGTAAAAAACAGTCTCCCCCACTGAACTTCATGTCTATACATGATGACTTTAACTCCCACTCAAATTCATGTCCATACATGACTTCTCAACAATTCGGGTGAAACTATTCTTATATCACATAATAGAAATGATCATCAAAACCTCTAAGTGTTGGTGGAAACCTTAGGCTTGTGTGATGTACACATTCAATTCCAAATCCCTATTTGGAAAAATGGTTTTGTTGTGTATCTTGTACACCTTCACTATGAGGTTTAGCACTGATGATTAGGATCGTTAGTATGGTTACACATTAACTTAACTTTTGTAGACATTTTCATGTCCAATCCATGCAATTATAATTGGACGCCTCCAAATAAATCAATCATTTTCATAAATTCCAATTAGTTTCATAGGGCTCTTTTGTACAAAATCGAATTTAAAATTTACTAGGTACTTCCACTTCATAGATCATAATCTTATTATATAAAGAACATTTTCTTTTGGTCTCCTCACTAGTCTTGAGTCTAACCTAAGAACATTTTCTTTTGGTTTCCTCACTAGTCCCTTACTAGTTATACGTTGTGGCTTATTTTCTCCCACTCTATCTTTAGAAAAATACAACTATTTTCTTTAAAGATAGCCTCATGAGCCACAAACAATTTTGTACTCATGATCGTGAGGGAGGTAAAAGTATCACAACTGGACCTTTAATGATCTATTAAAGACTTTATTGAAAAGACATCGTTTCTTAGCTTCGATATAGACTAATTCTATAAGCTAAAGAAGTGGACTCAAATCCATGTCATTTACCATCTTTTTAAGTGATGTGGCCAATTGGTTTGGTATATTCCACACTTTTAGTTCAATAACTCAACTATGACTTAACAATTGATCTTTCAAAGTGAGAATAAAATTCTTAGCTTTTGAACTTATTATTATAATGATCCAATCATCATAATACTATATGATCAATTTGAGTCGATACAATTTATGTTATTAGTAAAAATAGAGTATAATGACAAGTCTTAGAACGAAAAAGTCTCCACAAACCGAGTGACTTGGGTTGAAAACCAATCACAAAAATCCAATTATAACCAATTGTTCTTGAAAAAAAAATAAACAAATTTCCATGTCCAACAAGGAAATATAGAGCTCTAAACAACAATGTATCATAATACATCCCAAAACAAAGACAACACAAAATAAGGCCAAGCTTCCATAGGTCTTCAACTATGGGTGGCTACCTTAACTTCCCTTGAAGAGCTTCTTTAAGGTTTGTGACACCCTCAAATTTGCGGAAAGATAAAAATTTAATTTAAATAAATAAAAGATAAGAATACGTTTCTAATAGGTTCGCTTTAGTGAAAATCGGTAAATTTTAAAAACGGAACCTACTATTAAATATATTCATCATAACAAAGGTGTCTTAAAGAAAAAGGTTCATAACAAAAGGAAATAATATTATACATAAGAATTATCCAAAACGGGAGACATATCTCCCGTATAAATACGGAAAGGAAAGAGTGTATAATAATATACAATCTAAGAACCGAATATAGGTCCAAGGTAATACTTCGCTCGCTAGCTCGTCAATGTACCCAATGTATGCATTCACCACCTGTTCGACCGCATTAAATATAAACACGGAAGCCACAGTCAGTGGGGAGTAACTCCGAGTTCTCCCAGCCACGAAATGTCGAGTTTAATAAAACATGAATAACATAAAAGAGATGTATATGGAAAATACAAAACCTTAACATGTACGATATGCTTTTCATGTTATGAAACAAATAACTAACATATAACCTATCATATGAACGCTATCATGTGAATCCGATAATAAAATATAACTCGAGGTAGGGAAGCTGGTATGCTGGCTCAGAGGTTCCTTAAAACACGACATGATTACATAACATAATCATATAAACTATCATGTGAAGCAGTTAACAACCGGTAATCAAAAACTCTTCAACCTAGCGGCTTGTCTCACCTTCAGATTCATAGAATCATACAAACATGAAAGACTTGATACTTCTAGAAACAGGCATAAGTTCTTAGCACGGCCGATAGTCGACTTCTGTAACTCGAGGCTATACCACAAGGTAGGAAAACCTCCTAGTCCTAGACTGATCAGACCTAGCGACAACAGCTATTCCATTCCCCGTCTCATGACCAAAAGTACATAAGAATCTCTACTAGGCGACCCCCTAAGCAGAGGTGGCTAGTACTTAAGCTGGCTCCATTCCCAAAGTGGAACTATTAGGCAGCCATGCTCCGACTTGGAGATAAAACCCCCCAGGCCGGAACACAAAAGCTATCAAGCAGTGAACTATATACTCGTTAAAGATAGTAAGGCCTATCTATGACATGGTCCAAGATACTCATTTAGAATTAGAATGGTCAAGACGCCATATACTCATAATTCTCTATGGGTACTTAGTCAAAACGACATATATCATACAATCAAACAGTCACGGGAAAAACATCCTATCATGTGACTAATTGCATATAAATCATATTCAAATATCATATCGCCTCATATCTACTAAGGCTAATTCAATAATTAAATAAAACCTTATTTGAAGACAAATCCCCGACACGAGTCCCGCGACGGGTCATCAGTCAAAACGGGGCTGACTAGATCTTAGTTTGACCAAACCCGTTTGGTCAAACCGGCTAGAAAAAGAGTCTTTTAACAGTTAGACTGAACACTTAAAAATCATCAGATTCATTTCATTGCTATTTCATTCCAACTTCTAACCAGTGCATTATAAATCGTCGAAACCCGCTGACTTAAAGGATATCAATTTAAACTACAATCTAGTATTATAATTTCTAACATGTGAGAAATAATAATATTATGAAAACCTTTTAATTAAATAATTTACTTATTAAAATTTCCCACTTGCTAAATATTACAAAACACGATAAAATAACAATAAACTCAAAAACCGTCACAAGTCCAAAGGGGACCCACGGGCTGTTTTGGGCCGAGAAAGAACCGGGCCTGGACTGGGCCCACGGGCCTGGTTTGGGCTGTTTTGGGCTGTTTTGTTCGACTTTACTAAAACCGTTTCTTAATATTTCCCGCATGCTTAACATATTTAAAACCCGTCAAAACAACAACAAAACAATCAAGTATCGACACAACCCAAAAGACCAAATCCCGGACCAACCCAGACCGGCCTGGACCGGGCCTGAACCGGCCTGAACCGGCCTGGTTTGGGTCGGTTTTGCCAGCCACCTTACACGGCCACCCTAACAACAACACCCAATTTATTTCTAACATGTTCTAGTTATCAAACATCCATTTTAACAACCAATTCAACCATCATTCATACTAAAATTATGATTATGAACAAATCATTCAAATATGTCAAGAACACTAAACATGATATAAATTCATACAACATAATAAAAATAACTACTTATCATGTTACTAGTTAAAACCGTAAATAACAATAATATAAACAAAAACAAAAGATATGTAACATTAATTCATCGAGTAACTCGGAATCGTTACCTTAGCTAGCACAAAATCAAGTAGCACCCAAAATAAGAACTAAAGAAATAAGAAACCCGTCTACTAGTCTTCTCCTAAAATATACAAGTCACCAAACTCGTCTTCAAAATCTTCCCCTATAAGAAATGACAAGAATAACATTATTAGAATTAAAACTTGATTTTCCAAAATTAAAGTGTTGAAAACGATTTTGTCGGAATTGGAAATAAAACGTACGTGGAGATGAAGAGCGAAGAGGAGACTCTAGAAATATAAGTTAGGACGGATTTGAACAAGTAATGAAGGTTGTGTGACGATTTTGCTCAAGAACGATGAAGAACGATGAAGAACACCAAGAACGATTTTGATTATATTAAAGAAAGTATTAATTAGATATTAAGTTGATTTATTGTAAAATGAAAAGATAGTTAGTGAGTAAGAGTGGAGTGTGCCGTGTAATTATAGAAGAATTATGGAGTCGGGTTTTGAAATTGTTGTTACGGGATTGACTCGGGTTTTATATTTATTTTAAGGTAATTAATTAGATATCATTAGATTAAATGATAGTTTAATCAAATATCTAGATATTAATTAGATATTATGTTATTGTAATCAAAAGAAATAAAATATCTAGTCCTAAGAGAGGGTGAGGGAGCCGTGTGGTATAGGTAGTAGTCGGATCTGTTTTTCAAGCGATCTGCGTAATTTAAGATGACGGATCGATAAAGTTACAAATATCTTAGATATTCGTATTAGTTTAATCGAAAGAATTAAAAGATCTAAAGTGAGTGGAAAAAGATGACATGGGGCGTGGGACTCATGCCAAAGTCGGGTTTCGGGTTTGTTTCGGGATTTAAAGTCGACTCGGGAATAGTTCAATGACGTTCGGGGTTTTCAAACCGTAAAAACCTCTCTTAACTTCAGAATAATTCAAAATCATTATATTAAATTATCATAAATTCAAATAAATCATAATAAAATAAGTAAAATTTATTATTTTCAAATATAATTTCGGTGCTTCTTTACGGGGTGAGTCGGAAAGCAACGAAAGTCAAGTGTTGACTTAAAAACGGGATTCGCATGGAATCTCGCAGAAATTCCAAATACGAACTCGGAACTTCCAAATTCGACTGGAAACAATAAATTCTAAATTAAAACTTAGATTTGCTGAAAAGTATTCGTAAAATATTTTCACTAGAAAAATAGGGTACATTTCGGGTTGTTACAATCACCCCTCCTTTTAAAAAGTTTCGTCCTCGAAACTTAGAAGAAGGAATGTGACATATATGTAGTTCTATTTCAAAACTTTTAAAAAAAATTTATTTGTAATAAAAATACAGGGTCTTATCAATGGGGCGGAAGGTTCTCGTCGGCCGTTAAGAACATCGACGTCCCAAGTCAAAGACTTTAAAAGATACATTTTCGCATCAATAAATGAGAAAACTAGTTATCGAACGTCTCCAATAACGAGTCTCAACACTCCTTGATGGTAAAATACTTGAAATCGTCAAACCTTTCCAAAATCTTTTAGTTCAAAAATTCTATAGTAAAGGTAATAACTCTACTATCTATGTCTAAAATTTCTAACTAAAGCTTCTAATAATCTATTTATAAGAGATGATATTCGATAGAAGGAACGGAATATTCGAAAGAATAAATCGAATAGAAAGAAAGAAGAAAGAAGGAGATTTACCTCAAGTAAAGAGCTCGGGATATTTAGCTAACATTTTAGCTTCGGGTTCCCAAGTTTCTGATTCGACGTTTCCACAACGCCAAAGTATACGAACTAAGGGTACCACTTTGTTTCTGAGTTGCTTGTTAGCCCTTTCAAGTATACGAATCGGTCTTTCTTCCAAAGCCAAATTAGGTTCCAAGTCCAACACTTCTTCTTGAATAATATGACTCGGATCACTAATATACTTCTTCAATTGAGAAACATGGAACACATCATGAACTTTACTCAAGTTCGGAGGTAATTCCAAACGATAAGCAACGGGACCAACTCTCTTAAGCACACGAAACGGTCCAATATATTTACGACTCAACTTTCCCTTCACTCCAAACCGTTTCACTCCTTTCATCGGTGACACTTTAAGGAATACTCGGTCATCAACATCAAATTCAAGTGGTCGACGACGAACATCGGCATAGGATTTTTGTCTATCTTGAGCGGCTTTCATTCGCTCACGAATGACTTGAACTTGATCAATCGTTTCGGTCACTATGTCGGGACTCAACATATGATCATCCTTGACTTGATCCCAACAAACCGGACTACGGCACTTCCTACCGTATAAAGCCTCGTACGGTGACATCTTGATAGAAGCATGATAACTGTTGTTATAAGAAAATTCCACCAGTGGCAAACACTTCTCCCAAGAAACATTAAAGTCTAAGGCACAAGCTCGGAGAAGATCTTCCAAACTTTGGATCGTCCTCTCGGTTTGCCCATCAGTAGCGGCATGAAATGCTGTGCTCATCAATAATTTACTACCCATGGCTTCTTGTAAAGCCGTCCAGAATCGGGAATAGAATCTCGGATCACGATCTGAAACTATATCTTTTGGCACTCCATGGTAGCGTACTATCTCTCTCACATAGGCACAGGCTAAGACATCTATACTCCAAGTTTCTTTGATAGGCACGAATCTGGCACACTTGGTTAGACGGTCTACAATAACCCAGATGACATTCTTTCCACTAGAAGTACTAGGTAAAGCCATCACGAAGTCCATAGAAATAGACTCCCATTTCCAAAGAGGAATCTCCAAAGGTTGCAGCAAACCTCCGGGTCTTTGATGTTCGATCTTCACCTTCTGACAAGTAAGACATTTACTAACATACCCCTTTACTTCAATCTTCATCCTAGGCCACCAAAACTGTGGTCTCAAATCTTTATACATTTTGTCACCACCAGGATGAATAGAATAAGGAGAAAGGTGAGCTTCATCAAGTATTCTCTTTCTCAACTCGGCACTTCTTGGAACAAACATTCTACCATGGTAGCGAAGGTAGCCATCATTATCCACCACACAATCCTTAGCTTGCCCAAGTAGTATTTTTGCTCGTATGGCGATGAAAGTAGCATCCTCCGGTAAACAAGTACGAATCTCTCGATAGAAATCGGGTTCCGCAGTCAAAGCACCAAGATAATCGAATCCCTTCCCAACAAACTGTATCTGAAGTTTCTGAAATTCTGTTACCAGTTCATCGGGTAAAGTACTAAGAGCATTTAATGAATGACTAGTCTTTCTACTCAATGCATCTGCCACCACATTTGCCTTTCCTTCGTGGTAAATCAACTCGGCATCATAATCATTCACTAACTCTAACCATCTTCTCTGCCTCATGTTCAACTCTTTCTGAGTAAAAATGCACCTCAAGCTCTTATGATCGGTGTAGATTCGACAATGAACTCCAATAAGATAATGTCTCCAAGTTTTCAATGCCTGTACTACAGCTGCTAACTCAAGATCATGAGTCGGGTAGTTCACTTCATGAACCCTGAGTTGTCGAGAAGCATATGCAATGACTTTTCTATTATGCATTAAGACACATCCCAAACCATGCTTAGAATCATCACAATAGACATCATAATCAGCTTCATCATCTGGTAAAGTCAACACCGGTGCGGTAGTCAATCTCTTCTTTAATTCCAAGAAGGCATTTTCACATTCATCGGTCCATATATACTTTGCTTCCTTCTTTAGCAATTGAGTCATCGGTCTTGCTAACTTAGAGAAATCTTTCACATACCGACGGTAATAACCCGCTAAACCAAGGAAACTCCGAATCTCGGACACATTTTTCGGACTCTTCCATTCTATCACGGCCTCAATTTTAGCTGGATCGACCATAACACCGTCTTTTGAAATGACATGACCAAGGAAAGATACCTCGGGCAACCAGAATTCACATTTGGAGAACTTAGCATACCATTTTTGGCGTCGAAGAACACCCAAAATGGTTCGGAGATGATCAGCATGTTCTTCCTCAGATTTAGAAAAGATCAAAATATCATCAATGAATACCACCACACATTTATCGAGGTACTCCCTGAAGGTACGATTCATCTGATCCATGAATATTGCTGGAGCGTTAGTCAAACCAAATGGCATCACATTGAATTCGAAATGACCATACCTCGAGCTAAAAGCAGTCTTGGGAATATCTGCTTCCCGAACGGGAATTTGATGATAACCCGATCTAAGATCAATCTTTGAAAAAGTAGAAGCACCACATAACTGGTCAAAGAGATCATTAATACGCGGAAGAGGATATTTGTTTTTGATTGTGACACGGTTCAACTCACGATAATCAATGCACATTCGCATAGAACCGTCTTTCTTTTTTACAAAGAGCACGGGCGCACCCCAAGGAGAAGCACTAGGCCTAATAAAGCCTTTCTCAATCAAATCATCAAGTTGAATTCTCAACTCTTTCAATTCAGAAGGAGCCATACGATAAGGAGCTTTAGCAATTGGTCCAGTTCTAGGAACTAGATCAATGGAAAATTCAACATCTCTTTCAGGAGGAATTCCAGGTAATTCATCGGGAAAAATATCTGGATATTCACAAACAATAGGAACATCCTTCAAAGAAGGAAGAGAAGAATCAAAAGTAGTCACTACACATAGAAATGCCTGATGACCCTTCTTCAAAACACTCATCATTTTCATAGTTGAGATTAACTTCACACTAGCTTGCTTTCTAACTCCTTGATAAGATATACGAGTACCCAAAGGACTTTTAAGAATAATCTTTTGATCACGGCATTCAAATCAAGCATGATAAGTAGATAACCAATCCATGCCCAGAATGATATCGAACTCTTCAAGAGGGAACCGAAGAAGATTTGCCGGAAAAGTAGATCCATTTATTGATATAGGAATGTCCGAATGAAGATAAGAGCAGGAAAATACATCTCCGGACGGTAAAGATATAGGAGTAGTTTCTCCAACTGAAGCTTTGAGAGGTAACTTATCGGATAGTCTCATCGAAATAAAGGATAAAGAAGCTCCCGTATCAAATAAAATTAAACACGGTATTTCATAAATTGAAAACATACCAGTCACAATGTCGGGTTGAGCATCGGCCTCAGCTCTGCTCATGATGAAAATCCGACCCTTAGGTCTCCCAGAAGTAGCTGGTGTAGAAGCCGTCTTCTTCTTATCAGGACACTCATTAAACTTGTGTCCCGGTTTCTAACAATTAAAGCACACAAGTGGCTTGTTGAAACAGCCAATACCGGGATGCATAGGCATCTTGCACCGAAAGCAGATACGACCCTTAAGATCGTTGTTGTTGCTCGGGAAAAATGGACGGTTTCTCTGAACTGCTTGTCCACTCTGAAAATTTCTCCTCTTGTTTGGGTAAGAGGAGGGAAAGGAAGGTCGAGAAGAAGGATACAACGGTCTTTTACCAAAAGCATTAGGAGCTACAAACGAAGTACGGGCCTCTTCGGCAATCTCCTGAATAGAACTTTCTGCCCAAATAGCATCATTGTAGATAGAGACAAAAGAAGTAGAACCCCTACTGATCTTGCCCTTCACCTGAGGAGAAAGCTTCCCTAGGTAAAAGAATGCTTTGTCTTCCTCCCTTGAAATAAGCCGAGGTGGCATAATGAGCCAACTCGTTGAACTTGGTTGTGAACTCCTGAACTGAGAGAACTCCTTGTTTGAAGTCCATGAATTCTTTCACTTTCTGCTGTCTCAATTCATCCGGGTAGAACCTCGCCTCCAATAGCTCACGGAAACGAGTCCAACCAAAATCGGGTTCCAACTTAGAAGTAGGGCCAGTAAGTGACCACCACTGATCAGCTTCCTTCACTAAGAAGTGGGAAGCAAGACGGACTTTATCCGCATCAAGAACATCATACAGAGAAAAGTTCTTCTCCATTTCACGTATCCATTCTGAAAGCTGAATGGGATCTACTTCACCACCATAGGTTTTGGCTTGGCTCCTAGATAGTTGTGAAGCAACCCATGTACAACTCCCGTGTCTCTCACGGTCGGGAGGAGGATTAGGAATAGGATTCTGCTGTTGATTTTGTTGATTCTGAATAATAATAGTAAGAGCTGCTAGGATCGTGTGACAACCCTGGCGAATGCGGAATTATAAAACATACAAGCATGTGAAATAATATGCGGAAATACGGTATTTTAAAAAAACCTTTAAACATGCAAGTTATATAACACGAGGTGTGTCAAAATATTACAACTAAATACGGAAATACAACAAAGAGACGGGGTCTCTTAAAATGTTAGCAAAGAACAAGTGTTTAGCAAAACTAGCTAATATCGTCTAGAGGTGAAAACTTCCAGGGAGAAACGCCCGCTAGCTCACACCCGAACCCAACACATCATATCCAAAAAGGCTCCAAGCAAGCACCTGTTCATTCATGAAAAACATGAACGCCACCGTCCAGTGGGGAGTAACTCCGGGTTCTCCGAGCCATATCACATTAAACGTACATATAAGGAAATACAAAAGTAAAATCATGCATATATAGATATACATGTGAGTTACGATAAGAATAGATAGGCAATCCAATATAAAATGATAAGATCATGTGGAAATCAAATCCGAAACCATCATGTTTATTCAAGACTCGGGAAAGACACTCTTAGGCAACCGAATACGCTCACTAGGGCTTGCATCTCACCGTTAGCGGTATAAGTTTGATAAGATTGAGACTCGACAGACAAACCAAGTCAAGTCATGCGATGATCAATCCTATCATCATTC
>JAIUZE010012603.1:0-33288 GCA_022085475.1 Heliosperma pusillum | reverse complement strand
GTAAAAACCGACTCAAAGTGGAACGTACCAAAAACCGTCACAAGCATGAGAATAGGGCATTATATAAATGTAAATATGATAAACATGAATCAATACATGATACATAAGCATTAGACCAAGTTTCAGAAGCATAATAAATAGGAAACAAAGATCTTATCTCAAAACAACGAGTTTGGAAACTAACTAAAACAAGGGTCCACTTCAAACGGTCATAACTAGAGTTCTAGATATGCAAATACAGAAATTCCAAGTTGAGGTGATATCTTATCCTCTTACGGTTCCAACGGGATGTCACAAGCCCAAAAAAAGCAAGTAACGAAGGATATATGATCATTTTACGAAAAGGGGTCAGTGCAGTGAAACTGCACAAGTCACGACCGTGACTTGTATTTCACGCCCGTGAAACTCTCTGTTACGCAAGGGTAATTGATCAGCCACTATTTCACGCTCGTGACTTGAGTTTCACGACCGTGACTTGGGTCAAGACAACTCCATTTTGTTCTAAACTCAACCATCATCAACTATTATCATAAATCATCAATTCTCATATCAATTCTCAACAAACAACAAGTATCATTATCAACACAATTCCTATGAATACTAATTCTATTCCAAATACGATTACTAACATAGAAAACACATTAAAACACGTAAATGATATCGAGTAACCTTTCACCGTTACGTTTACGCGTCTTTAATCGATTTCTAAGCCTTCCTCAACTAGATAGAATTCCTTAACGGGGGCTTGGAGGTCACCGTCTACAATTAGATGATAAAAGATGAATATAATTCACCTTTGAGAAAGACGGATAAATTAAAAAGCGAGAAAGACGGTAATTTTATTACCAATTAAGATAGAGGAAGATAAGAGGGGAAGAATAAGACAAACTTACGTGAATTTGAGCGAGAATCGAGCGAGATATGACGAATCTAAGCTTGGATCAAAATGGAGGCAAGGTTTTGATGGGGTTTCTTAAGGAAGAAGAAATGTTGAGTTGTGTGAGTTAGGTTAGGGTTAGGAGGGAGTATGAGATGTGTGAGGGAAAAAGTCAACAAAAGTCAAAGACGGCTTAAGACGGGTTTACATGAAATCTCGCGAAAAATCCAAATACGAACTCGGAAATTCTAAATTCGACTCGGGAAATTTAATTCTAAACTAAAACTAAATTTCGCTGAAAAGTATCCGTAAAATATTTTTACTATAAAAATAGGGTACATTTGCGGGTGTTACAGATACTTTTCAGCGAATTTTAGTTTTAGTCTAGAATTAAATTTCCCGTATCTATTTTAGAAAATTCGAGTTTGTTTTTGGACTTTACTCGAAATTCCGAGTAAGTTACGTCTTAATGCGTTTATGGGCTTTTTCTCATGATTTTCCACTTACTCCCTCATACTCTCCTTTAAACCCTAACTCCCTCATTCAACTTACACTTCTTCCTCACCAAGTAACCACCCAAAAACCTATGTTCCATATTTGATTAAGCTTAATCTCGACGCTACTCCTTCGTTACTCGCTCAAATTCACTAATTTCCGTCTTAATCTTTCCCTCTCCTCGTCCTTTATCTTAATTGGTAATAAAATTACCGTCTTTCTCGCTTTTCAATTTATCCGTCGTTCTCAAAGGTGAATTATATTCATCTTTTATTGTCTAATTGTAGGTGGTGACCTCCAAGACCTCGACAAAGACTACTACTTGATAGAAGAGGACCTAGACGAGGATTGAAGACGCGAAAAGGTAACGGTGAAGGGTTACTCGATATCATTACGTGTTTTAATGTGTTTTCTATTTTAGTAATCGTATTTAGAATAGGATTATTAATCATAGGAATTATGTTGTTGATGATAGTTGTTGTTAGTTGATAATTGATAATGAGAATTGATGTTTGATGATGTTAGTTGATGTTGGTTGTATGATGTTTGGGATGAAGAGGATGACTTTCGTGCATATTACATCCCAGCCGGCCAACTGGCCGCCGGTCAGCTGACCGGCTGAGAAGTGGCTGTATATTAATTGGGTTACGTAAAAATTTTGATGTTATGAAGTTCTTAGCCGGCCGATCGGCAGCCGGTCAGCCGATCGGCAGCCGGTCAGCCGACCGGCTGAGACACATCCCATTTTGCCTTCATTTTCTCAAGTGACATTGTCCCAGCCAGGTAGCCGGCAGCCGGTCCCCTTGACCGGCTGGGATACGCTGTATATTCAATTGTTTTCAAGTATGACTATGGTGCCAGCCGGGTAGCCGGCCGCCGGTCCACCTGACCGGCTGGCACCCTGTTGGAGTTCTTTTATCATTCTTTCTTAAATCTTAATTATAATAGTTCGCATGGTTCGTTTATCGTATAAATTTACGTAATGACTTTAAATATTCATGTTTAGAATATATGATATTCCATTCGCTTGTATCGCATGTTTTGTGACGGTTGTTGATATATCCCACTTTGAGTCAGTTTTACACATGTTATGGTTTGAGCACTAATTGTTATGTGCTTTGTACTCTCATTCCCCCGGCTACCTCTTCGTTTGTAAGGCTGGAATGTTGGAACGAGGAGTGTATCCTTACTGCTTAATTGCATGTGTTAGTGAGCATATGACGACGTTGTTGGGAGGCGAACGCTTTGCGTTGATCGACCCGGCCGTCAAATGTTGTATACTTGCGAGGTGGTGTCATTGCATATAGCGTACCGCTTGTTATGATGCTTGTGCTCTTTTCCGCCTTTTTCGTGAAGGTTAACCGAATTTGGGGTACTCGACTTCTATGTTTTACCGAGTCTTGGATGCGAAATGTCATCGCATGTCGAATCGGAAAATGTTATTCCGAGAGTCTGGCCATGTTAAGACTAGGACCGGATATTTATATTGTCGTTCTACCAGGAGGAAATTAGTCTACATATACGAAATGTTGAATCGTGTATGCGTTCAGGGAAATGTCATCCCGTTGATGCGATTTTAATCATTCTTGCCATGTACACGGTGCTAGTGCGTATCATTTACCGTGAGAGATGTTGTCAACGTATTTGTACGTTTGGATGCATGATTATATGATTGATTATTTGTGATCGTTCGATGACTTGGCATGGTTTGTTTGTCGAGTCTCAATCTTATCAAGCTTATGCCGGTAACGGTGAGATGCAAGCCCTAGTGAGTGTATGGTTGCCTTAGAGTGTCTTCCCTGAGTCTATCTATAATATGATGGTTACGGTTTTTTACTTCATGTATTGATATCCTTATATATTGAATTGCCTAATTATCCTTCTCGTATTTCACATGTATATTTATATATGCATGCTTCTACTTTCGTATTTCCGTTTAAGTTCGTTATTTGTGATATGGCTGGGAGAACCCGGAGTTACTCCCTACTGACTGTGGCGTTCATGTTTTTCATGGATGAATATGTTACTTGCTTGGATGGATTTTGCTAGTTTTATTTTTGGTTTCGGGTGTGAACTAGCGGGCGTTGGCCTGGATGAATCACCTCTAGACGTTGTTTACCTAGTTGGCTAATAACTTTGATATTTGATAACATTTTGAGAGACTTTGTCTCTTTGTAGTATATTCTATTTTGGTTTGTAATTAATTGACATTCCTCGTATTTTTATATTAGCATGTACAAAGTTTTAAAAACACCGTATTTTCCGCTATATATATCACATGCTTGTTATGTTTTATTTCCGCATTCGTGAGGGTTGTGTAACAACCCGAAAAGTACCCAATTTGTCAAGTAAAATATCTTAAGGATACTTTTCAGCCTGTTTAAATTTTAAACTGGAATTTATTGTTTCCAGTTGAATTTTGAAATTCCGAGTTCGTATTTGGAATTTTTGAGTGATTCCATGAGAATCCCGTTTTTAAGTCAACTTTGACTTTCGTTGACTTTTCCCGACTCGCCTTGTAATTTTGAAGACCGAAATTTTATTTAAAAAAAGTTATATTTTTAATTTATTTTTATTAAGATTTATTTAGATTTATGATAATTTAATATAATTATTTTGAATTTATTCGGAATTAAAGAATAACTTTTACTGTTTAATCCCGAACATCATTTAACTATTCCCGAGTCATCTTAAATCCCGAAACAAACTCGAAACCCGACTTTGGCATGAGTCACACGCTCATGTCATCTTTTTCCACTCACAATTAGATCTTTTAATTGTTTCGATTAAACTAATACAAATATCTAAGATATTTGTAGCTTTATCGATCCGTCCGTTTAAATTACGCAAATCGCTCAAAATCAGACCCGATTCCTCTCCTATCCACACGGCTCCTCACCCTCTAATAGGACTAGATATTTGTCTTTCTTTTGATTACAATAACATAATATCTTGATATTTAATTTAATTAACTTAATATATAATTATATCTAATCAATTACCGTAATATAATTATTAAACCCGAGTCAATTCCGTAACAACAATTTCAAAACCCGACTCCATACTCCTTCTATATGTACACGGCCCATTCTCCACTTTACTCACTAACAACTTTTCATTTTACAATAAATCAAATTAAGATCTAATTAACACTTTCTTTAATCGTTCTTCGTCGTTTTTCGTCGTTCTTGAGCAAAATCATCATAAAACCTTCATTTCTTATTCAAATCCGTCCTAACTTATATTTCTAAGCAAGCCCTCCTCTTCGCTTCCATCTTCAATGTACGGTTTTATTTTCAATTCCGACAAAATCTTTTCAACAAACATTTTAATTATGGAAAATCATATTTTAAGTTCTAATAATGTTTCTTGTCATTTCTTATAGGGGAAGATTTTGAAGACGAGTTTGGTGACTCGTATATTTTGGGTGAAGATTAGTAGACGGGTTTATACTTCTTATTTTTTTGGTGCTAATTGATTTTGCTAGCTAAGGTAACAATTCCGATTTACTCGACGAATTTAATGTTACATATCTTTTGTTTCCTTTGTTTTTGGTTCATCTTTTGTTTTTGTTCATATTATTGATATTTATGATTTTTGGTAGTAACATGATAAGTTGTTAATTTTATAAGGTTGTATGAATTTTTAACAAGTTAGTGTTCTTGACATATTTTTATGATTTGTTCATAATAATGATTTTTGTATGGATGGTTGTTAAAATGGATGTTGTTAATTAAAATCATGTTGGAAATAAATTGTGGTGGTTGTTTTGTGGTGGCCGAATTGGGTGGCTGAAAAACCAGCCCAAACCAGCCAAACCAGGACGGGGTTCAGGCCCGGTCCAGGCCGGTGTAGATTGGTCCGGATTTGGTCCGTTGGTTTTGTGTCGATGTTTGATTGTTTTGTTGTTGTTTTGACGGGTTTTAAATATGTTAAGCATGCGGGAAATATTAAGAAAGGGTTTTAAAAAAATGTTGAACCAAAACAGCCCACATTGGGCCGGTTTATTTTCGGCCCAAAACAGTCCGTGGGTCCCTTCCATGGACATGTGACGGTTTTTGAGTTATCGTTATTTTATCGTGTTTGGTAATATTTAGCAAGTGGGAAATGTTAATAAGTAAAATATTTAACTAAAAGGTTTTTCATAAAATTATTATTTCTCACATGTTAGAAATTATAATACGGGATTATAGTTTAATTTGATATCCTTTAAGTCAAGCGGGTTTTAGTAAGATTAAATAATTCACATGTTAGAAGTTTTAAATAAAATAACATGTAATGAATATGATGATTTTTATGATCAAGTCTATGTGGTAAAGACTCTGTTTCTAGCCGGTTTGACCAAACGGGTTTGGTCAAACTAAGATCTAGTCAGCCCCGTTTGACTGATGACCCGTCGCGGGACTCGGGTCGGGGATTTGTCTTCAAGTAAGGTTTTATTTAATTATTGAATTAGCCTTAGTAGATATGAGGCGATATGATATTTGAATATGATGTATATGCAATTAGTCACATGCTAGGATGTTTTTCCCGTGACTGTTTGATTATATGGTTGGTGTCGTGTTGACTAAGTACCCATAGAGAATTATGAGTAGATGGCGTCTTGACCATTCTAATTCTAAATGAGTATCTTGGACACCCATGACATTGATAGGCCATACTACTTTAACGGAGCATACGAAGTTTACAGCTTGATAGCTTTTGTGTCACTGGCTTGGGCCTTTTGATACCAAGCCGGGGGCATGGCTGCCTAATTGCTTCCACTTTGGGAATGGAGCCAGCTTAAGTACTAGCCATCTCTTCTTAGGGGGTCGCCTAGTAGAGTTTCTCATGTACTGTTTAGTAATGAGACAGGGAATGGGTTAGCTGTTGTCGCTAGGTCTGATCAGTCTAGGACTAGGATGTTTTCCTACCTTGTGGTATAGACTCGAGTTACATAAGTCGACTATTGACTGTACACTACAGAACTTATTCCTGTTTTATAGAAGTATCAGTCTTTCATGTTTGTATGATTCTATGAATCTTAGAAGGTGAGATGCAAGCCGGCTAAGGTTGATAGAGTTTGGATTACCGATTGTTAACTGATTCACATGATTACGTGTTGATTAGGGTTTGAGTGTATCATGACCATGTTACAGGGTAACCTCTGAGCTAGCATACCAGCTTCCCTACCTCTTGTTATATTTTATTATCGGTTTCACATGATAGCTTTCATATGATAGGTTATATGGTAGTTAATTGTTTCATAACATGAAAAGCATATCATATATGTTTAAGTTTTGTATTTTCCGTATACATTGCTTTTATGTTATTCATGTTTAATTAAACTCGACATTTCGTGGCTGGGAGAACTCGGAGTTACTCCCCACTGACTGTGGCTTCCGTGTTTATATTTAATGCGGTTGGCATGTTTGTGATGCATACATTGGGTACATTGACGAGCTAGCGAGCGAAGTATTTACCTTGGACCTATATTCGGTTCTTAGATTGTATATTATTATACACTCTTTTATTTCAGTAGTTATACGGGAGATATGTCTTCCGTCTTGTATATTTCTTTTGTATAATATTATTTCCGTTTTGTAATGAACCTTTTTATTTATGACACCTTCGTTATGTATTCTCATATTTTATTTAGTTAAATTATTTTTTTTTCTTTCCGCAAATTTGAGGGTGTCACATAATTTATTTTACAACTCTTTGTAAATATAATTAACTAATTACCTCTATCTCAAAACCTCAACTAATTTAGTAATTTAACAATTAATTACTAAGTTAAATCTTATTTAATCATATTAAAATAAGATATAAATTTATTAGTCAATTATCGCATAATTGAAAAATAAACTTAATTGAATTTGAGTTCTTACTCAATTTCTAACAATTAACTCTCATACATATCGGATATATGTAATGTACTAATTAACTTAATCATATCACAACTAATTAGTTACTATTTGGTACTTTCATCCTTTAGGTTGTGACCGAAAGGGAGTCAGTTGATTCCGCCTCATACGACATAACGTCAATCGCTAGTCAGCCATCTTTATTGATTTACGTACTCAAACTGACTATCATATATATAGTCAATAAATATCCCAATTATATTCCTTAATAAGATTTATTATGTGGCGCACTATTTGTGGAGGACACCTACTCCAACAATCTCCCACTTGTCTGACACAAGTGTGCGTCACCGATTCTCTTGTCTCTTTATCACATCTCCCACTCAACGCAAGGTGTCTTCCAGGTCGCACTTGCGATTGACAATATCTAGAGTGGTTTTCTCGATAGGGAGAGTAACTGTCTGACCGGAAAATCTACCATAGATCTCTTTCCGAGCGTGGCCACGCATTTACAGTAACTTCTCCTCGAGTGGCCTAAAGATGTTTTTACCCAACGTGGGTGGACAATTCCTGTTGATCCATCTACTCTGTATGATGCAGATCACCATGATCCAGAAGAAGTCCATCGGCCTCCTTTTACGACACGACCTAGAACATCAACCAAAACCAATCGGAAACTGCACCGACTCAGATAGACGGTCGCCAGTCAAAAGAATCGACTTATAGGAATAAGATAGAAGACCCTGCCACGACCAGGCATCAAATAATTGATTTAAGGGTCTCTACATGTCACTGTCCGACAGAGTGTCATACAGTCTGTCTATGTAAACGACCAGTCATCTCCATGACCCCATGGTGCTGAACCAACCATCGATCGACTTACAATCTAGTCATTTCGAGACGTCACCTCATTGAGTGACTAGGGACAAAATACTAAGTTCGTCCTATTCACTTGAATAGTGTCCAACAATCTATTCGGATAAACAAAGTATTGAATTTAGCAAACTAAATAAAAGAGTTTTAAATAAAACTCGAACAATGAATGCAATTATCATATATGAAATAATTAATACAACATTCAATTATTACATATTTTATAATCTAAAGGAATTCTGGTACACGTCTCAATCCCATTGTGACGACATGACCATCATGCTTTGCCTTTGACAAAGGCTTGGTTAAAGGATCAGCAATGTTGTCATCTGTCCCAACCTTACAAATGTCAATTTCCTTTCTGTCCACGTAATCTCTAATTACATGATATTTCCTAAGTACATGTCTAGACTTGTTACTAGACTTGGGCTCTTTTGTTGAAAAATAGCCCCACTGTTATCACACTAAATTGTGATAGGATCTTTGGCAGTAGGGACTACTGTTAGTCCTTCCAAAAATTGCCGAATCCACACAGCTTCCTTTGCAGCTTCAGACGCTGCAAGGTACTCTGCTTCTGTTGTAGAATCCGCTGTAACGCTATTGCTTGAAACTCTTCCAGCAAACAGCTCCTCCATTCATCATATAAACGTAGCCGGATTGGGATTTCATATCATCCCTATCTGTTGGAAATGGCATTTGTGGACCCTTTACACGTAACTCAGGTCTCGCCTCCAAAACAATAAGAATTGAATCCACTTGCGTCCTTCTCAAGTACTTAAGGATGAGTTCTTTAAGGCTATCAGTGACTCTCACCTGGATTGCTTGGGTAACGACACTTGTCATCATCAAAGCATATGCAACATGGGACGATGTGCACATATAGCATACATGATTGCTGGGTAAACGACTTGTCATGCTCAACACTAAGAACGAATCCTTGGTCCTTCTTAAGTACTTAAGGATGTTATTTACGGCTATCCAGTGACTCTCACCTGGATTTGCTTGGTAACGACTTGTCATGCTCAAAGCATATGCAACGTCGGGACGAGTGCACATCATAGCATGCATGATTGATCCAACAACTGATGCGTAAGGGATCAATTTTATGCGTTCAATCTCCTCGGGTTTCGTAGGGCACTCTGACTTGACTCAAGTTGTTCAACTTCCCTTAGGAAGACACAAGCTCTCTTAGAGTCTTTCATGTTGAACCGATCAAGATTCTTATCAATATAAGTCTCTTGACTTAATGCTAGTATCATTTTAGATCTATCCCTATAGATCCGGATACCTAAGATGCGCTGGGCCTCTCCTAAGTCTTTCATTTGGAAATGTATTCCTAGCCACTCCTTTACAGAAGTGAGCATTGGAATATCATTCCCAATGAGTAGTATGTCATCTACATACAAGACTAGAAAAGTTACTTTACTCCCACTAAACATCATGTGTAAACACGGTTCCTCGACGCTTCGAGTGAAACCATTTTGTTTAATAACATGATCGAAACGATGATTCCAACTCCTGGATGCTTGTTTAAGACCATAGATGGATCTCTTAAGCTTTCATACCTTCTTAGGGTTTGATGGATCCACAAAACCTTCAGGTTGTGTCATGTACACTTCCTCTTCTAGAATCCCATTCAAGAAAGCGTTTTGACATCCATTGCACAAAATCTCATAATATGAAACGCTGGCGGGCGGCAAAACCGCAAGATTACTAAGATAATCCTTATGGATCGAAGCATGGCGACTGGGGCGAAGGTTTCGTCATAGTGAAGACCATGAACTTGGGTGAAACCTTTTGCCACCAATCTAGCTTTGTAAACATCATTATGTTTATCTATGCCACTTTTGATCTTATAGATCCATTTATACTGAAGAGGTCTTACCTCCTTAGGTAAATCAACCAAGTCCCATACTTGATTGTCGTACATAGAATCCATTTCGAATTGCATGGCTCCTAGCCATAGCTTTGAGTCGGGACTACAAATGGCTGCTTTGTAGGTAGTAGGTTCGTTACTTTCAAAAAGTAGCAAATTATAGTCATCACCTTCCTCTATAATACCAAGGTATCTATCAGGTTGATGACTAATTCTGCTTGACCTCCTAGTTTCCGAAGGAATAATGACCGTACCAGACGAAGAGGGAACGTTTTCCTCGTCGTCCTTTTCGGTTTGTGGCTCTTGGACTTCATCAAGTTCAAATTTTCTCCCACTCTGTCTTTTAGAAATAACATCATTTTCTAAAAAGACTGCATCACGAGACACAAACACTTTGTCCTCGGGTTTATTGTAGAAGTAATAAGCACGTGATTCCTTTGGATATCCTACAAAAAGACATTTGTCAGATTTGGGTGCGAGTTTATCGTCAGACTTATTCTTAACAAAAGCCTCGCATCCCCAAATTCTCATAAACGACAAATAAGGGACTTTCCCTGTCCATATCTCATATGGAGTCTTGTTTGCCGCTTTAGTTGGGCTTCGATTTAGTGAAAATATTGCAGATAAGATAGCAAAACCCCAAAAATAATCAGGAAGCTCTATGAGACTCATCATAGATCGAACCATATCTAATAAAGTTCGATTTCTCCTTTCGGACACACCATTTAATTGAGGTGTTCCAGGAGGAGTCCATCGTGATAATATACAACAATATTTCAGGTGTGAATACAAATTCATTGTTCAAGTATTCACCACCACGATCGGGATCGTAGGGTTTTAATCTTTTTTATTCACATTGGTTTTCTACTTGCATTTTGAATTCTTGAATTTTCATAAAGCATCACTTTTAGGCCTCATCAAGTTAGACATTTATCCATATCTTACTCAAAGTCGTCGGTAAAGTAATGAAGTAGTGATAACCACCTCTAGGCTTGGATAGTCATTGGACCGCAACATACGTATTATAAGGTCCGATACTCACTGCTGTGTCCCTTTTCCACGTAACAAGGACGCACGAGTCATTCTTGCCTAGAAGACAAGATTCGCATACACCATAAGATTCGTAATCGAATGGTTTTAGTACTTTAGATGAAACAAGTCTCTTTATGCGTCGTTTGTTTATGTGCCCTAAACGACAATGCCAAAGGTATGATTGATTAGG
This sequence comes from Heliosperma pusillum, assembly GCA_022085475.1. NCBI lineage: Eukaryota > Viridiplantae > Streptophyta > Magnoliopsida > Caryophyllales > Caryophyllaceae > Heliosperma > Heliosperma pusillum. Next base: position 22,099 of record JAIUZE010012603.1, on the reverse strand, counting down.
TTCACCTGTTTTGAGCTTCTTGTTTTCTACATGATAGACCTCTTTTGCAATATCTAGAAACATAAATACCTCCAATAGAAATGGCCTCGCCATAAACCATTTCATTAAATGAAAAAGTACAACAGTTGTTCTTAATGCAAAATGAAAATCCTTCCATGTCTAACACGGAAATGGAGATAATGTTCTTGGTAAGAGTTGGTACATAATAGCAATTATTTAAATACAACTCTAAACCATTAGGCAAAAGAAGAACGTAGGTGCCCACGGAAACTGCGGCTACCTTAGCTCCATTTCCCATGCGCAGGTCCACGTCACCCTTGGCTAGTGCTTGCACGTCCCTCAGCCCCTGTATATGATTACAAAGGTGAGAACCACAACCGGTATCAAATACCCAAGAAGATGTACTAGCAAAGTTAATATCTATCATATAGAGTGATGAAAGAATTTTACATGACGTTGTCACACAACCGTCCTTCTTGTCTTTCAAGTATTTGGGGCAATTGCGTTTCCAATGCCCTTTGCCATTACAATAATAGCAATCCGCCTCCGCGTGTTTGTTGACTTTGGGCTTGGGCTTATAAAAGACCTTGCCCTTTCCCTTGCCGGCTTTCTTGAAAAGAGTCTTACCCTTTCCCTTGTCCTTTCTCACCCCAAGTTTCATGTTCTTCATTTTCATGGAAAAAACATCCTTGGGTTCACTCCCACTAGCCTCCATGTCCCTCTCCGCTTGGGTGAGGAGTGCATGGAGTTCATGAAAACTCTTTTCCATGCCATTCATGTTATAGTTCACCCTAAATTGGGTGAACTTTGGTGTGAGTGAATGAAGGATCTTTCCCACCACCAATTGCTTCGGAATTTTGCACCCTAGACGCTCTAAGGTGTCCGCGTGCTCAACCTGTGACAACCCTCGCGAATGCGGAAATAAAACATACAAACATGTGATTTAATTAGCGGAAATACGGTGTTTTTAAAACATTTTAACATGCAAATAGAAAATACGAGGAGTGTCAAATATTACAAACCAAATACAAAATACTACAAGAGACGTAGTCTCTCAAAGTGTTAACAAAAGACAAAGTTATTTAGCATCTAGCTAATGAACGTCTAGAGGTGTTTCATCCAGGGACAACGCCCGCTAGATCACACCCGAACCCAAAATACCAAGCAAAATGCTATCCAATCAAGCAACCTGTTCATCCATGAAAAACATGAACGCCACAATCAGTGGGGAGTAACTCCGGGTTCTCCCAGCCATATCACATTAAACGTACATAAAAGGAAATACAAAAGTAGAAGCATGCATATATATATACATGTGAAATACGATAAGGATAGATAGGAAATTCAATATATAATGATAAGAGCATATGGAATACAAATTCGAATCCATCATATTACACAAAGACTCGGGGAAGACACTCTTAGGCAACCGAATACGCTCACTAGGGCTTGCATCTCACCGTTAGCGGTATAAGTTTGATAAGATTGAGACTCGACAACCAAACCATGCCAAGTCATGCGAAGATCATTAGTAATCATTCATATAATCATCCATTCAAACGTACCAATACATTGACGACATCTCTCACGGTAAATGAAACGCACTAGTACCGTGTACATGGCAAGTATGATTAAAAGGCATCCACGGGATACAACATTTCCCTGAACGCATACACGATGCTACATTTCGTATATGTAGACTAATTTCCTCCTGGTAGCACGACGATATAAATATCCGGTCCTAGTCTAAACCTGGCCAGACTCTCAGAATAAACGTTTTCCGATTCGACACGCGATGACATTTCGCATCCAAGACTCGGTCAATCATAGACGTCGAGTACCCCAAATTCGGTCGATATTCACGAAAGAGGCGGAAAAGAGCACAAGCCTCATAACAAGCGGTACGTTACATGAAAATAACACCACCTCGCAAGTATACAACATTTGACGGCCGGGTCGATCAACGCAAAGCGTTCGCCTCCCAACAACGTTGTCGTATGCCCACTAACACACGCAATTAAGCAGTAAGGATACATCCCCGTTCCGACATTCCAGCCTTACGAACGTGGAGGTAGCCAAGGGAATGAGAGTACAAAGCACATAAAAAATTAGTGCTCAAACCGTAACATTTGTAAAAACCGACTCAAAGTGGGACATACCAAAAACCGTCACAAAACATGCGATACAAGCGAATGAAATATCATATATTCAAAACATTAATAATTAAAGTCATTCCGTAAATTTATACGATAAATGAACCATCGGAAATATTATAAATGAAATCGTAAACAAAAATTACAAGGAAGGTCCAGCAGGTGCCAGCCGGTCAGGAGGACCGGCTGCCGGCCACCCGGCTGGTACCATAAGTCATACAAAAAATCCAATCTCCTTGCCTATATAAGGCCTTTACCTAATGAAATGCAAATCAGATTTGAAGTAAAACATAAAACTGAAACCTTGTTTCTGTTGCATCTCTTGGCTGTGTGCTTGAGACAACTTCCTTTGCTTTGTGCTTGGAAGTGAGCTTGGGTCCTTAGCTGTGTGCTGGGATTAAGGTTCAACCCTCAATCATTGGCTTTGTGCTTTGGTTAAGGTCCTATCTTAGTTCTTTGTCAATCAGTCCAAACAGAAACAGAGTATTTGCAAAGTGTCTGAACCTCAATCAAATTGTCATTGTTTAGTTGTCTTTCTGAATAGTTTCAGTGCACCTCCTTCAAGTTGCACCAAGATTCAATAAGATTCATTTTAGTAATTTAATTGTTATATTACTAAGAATGCATTATGTTTATGAAACATTTGAGATAAGTAAAATTGGTCGATTATAATTACAAACTGTTGTAGATTATATTAACCAAATATGAGATGACCCATTTTATTAACATGTGATTATAAAATGTGACTTAAAATGTTAAGTCTAATTTATTTGTTATGAAATTGCATTTAAATTGGTTAAATTCACTTTTATAAGCAAAATTACATGTTACTTGCCACATGTCACACTTGTGACAAATGACAAATTACAAAAGATAAAATGGAGTCTATTTTATGTGTAGGAGCCGTTTTTCTTAAGCATGGTTAGGGTGTTAATTGTTGTTGGTTTTATTACTTAAAACATCATCATTACCCCTAAATGCCTAAACCTACTCTATTGCTTTTGGGTAAGACAAAAAGCAAAAGGCTCCCACCTTCCCCATGTAGGGTGGCCGGTCATGCCATGCATAATAAGGAGATTTTTCTCCTTATTTTGTAAGCTATTGATCTCATAAGTTCATACATGCTTATCTCTCTTAAATCTTACACTCTCTCACTAGAAATAATTTAAGAAGTTTTTCCTTAAAACAAAAGTTCATAATTTCTAATAAATTACTAAGGTAGTAATAAGAGTTATTAGAAAATATTTTTAAGGGCTACTATTATATTATTAGTGTAGTAATATTTGTGATTTTTGGGTATTGTCTTGGTGCATCTAATATGAGTATTCTTACACTAAGAACTTGGAAGTTCATCCCTAACATTGTAAGCTCAAGAACTAAGTAGGAAGGAGTCCTATTTGTGCCCATATTTGTTATAAGATCAATGTAAGGAAAAGTTTCTTCTTATCTTTGTATTTTATTGTTATGCATGCATAAGATCTACTTAGTTTAGAGTAAACTAAATGTAATATGATATTAGATGTAACACCCCACATTTGTTGAAGAGGTCCATTGATAAGTTTAAATGACTAGTGCTTAAAGGGATTGTAAGTACTACTCATATCAACAAAGTGCACTTTCTGTTCTGGTCATCCATGCAAAAGAACTCAAAAGTTAAGCGTGCTTGACTGAGAGTAGTCTTAGGATGGGTGACCTCCTGGGAAGGTTTCCGGGATGCGCATGAGTGAGGACAAAATGCGCTGGAAAGGACCCGTGTTGATCTGTGGGCCATGTACACAGCCTGGGGAGCTACCATGAGTGACCGCTCCCGACCCAAGGTTTGGGCCGGGGTGTTACATTAGAAATGTCTAATATTATGTTTAAGAAACAAACAAGCGGTATCAGAGAGAGCCTTGGTTGTTGCATGCATAATCGATTTTTAGTTTTTTCGAGTTATGGTAACTTAAAGAAAACTAGTAATTTGTGTTTTATAAGATAAAATCACAAAGTTATTTGCATGTCAATATATTCTGGTCCTAATATGATTTTAGGTCATTTTGATGATTTATGAAAATTTATAGTGCTCAAATATGATTTTTAGTATTTTTATTACATTTTAATGAGTAAAATGATGTTTAAAAAACTACAAATAGTTAGACTTATCTTCTGACCTTGAAATTTTTACACAATATCACACATGCATGCTACCCCTTCTCTTAAGAATGAGAACAAGTTCTCATTTTTACTTGTACAAATCTCATGCTTAATCACCTTATTCTCATAAGAACTTAAGGAAGTTTATGTTAAACTAAGTTTATAATATTTCTAATATCCTCATATTATTCCTAAGTGTAGTAATAATCATATTAGATATATTTAAGGGGTTTTACGTATATTATCTAGTATAATAATATTTGTGCAAATAAGAGATAATCTAGGTGCAATTTAGAGGAGTGCTTCTATACTTGGAGCTTGTGTTTGGAGAATCATTCATTTACTAGATAGCTAAAGAACAAGAGTAGGAAGGAGTCCTACCTTGTGCCCTGAAACGTCCCTTCTACAATGTAAGGAAAAATGATTTTCTCCTTATCTTTTGTTGTTTTAGTTTGTATGCACTAGATCTTGAATCACTATATTAACAAGTTAATTAGTTTGTTATTAGATTAGTCTAATAAGTAGGTTAATGAACCTAACAATTGGTATCAAAGCATAATAATGTTGCATGCAAATCGTTTATTAGTTTTTACGAGTTAACAAGTAACTAAAATAAAACAAGAAATTTGTGTTTTTATTTGATAAGCCACGAAATTTTTGAGCATGTTATATTCTCTGGTACTAAAATGTATTTAGGTCATTTTGATGATTTATGAATGATTATTGCTTAATTTAATGATTTTTAGTATTATAAACACATTTTAATGAATAAAATAAACTTTTATTTACTAAAAATAGTTAGATTTTGAATATGGCCATGAAATTTTACTATGATATCACATGAATAGTTTACTTACTTTATGTAAAATGTGAGATAAATAGGATTTATTTTACATGATTTATGATTATTTAATGGTTAAAAATGATATAAATGGTGATTATTTTAGCAAATATAGCTAAAACGAATTTTATGGCATGAGAAACTCACTATAGGTTATATTTATATTATACATGTCATATTTAAAAGAAAAAATTTATTAGATTGATTTCCATACGGTTTAGGTATTTTATTTGATAAAACCGATAAATTGCAGCTATATTTTTTCTCTAAAATGATTCGAAAAGTTTTGACCAAAATTTTGACATTTTGAAGGACCTGAAAATATTCCAGAATGTTAAAAATTTACATTTTCAAATTTTGAATTATTCTAATTAAATTTGGATTTATTTCATAGTTATGTTAATAAGGGTAAAAAGTGAGTAATAATGCAAAAGCAAGTTGAATTATCGTCAAATAGTTAATGAAGAATAATTTTTGAGACGTAAAATAATTAGGGTAATTAACTTGGACTCAAATTTGATTTAAGTATTGATTTGTGATTTTAATTAGTTATTCTAACGCATTTCCGTAAAACCGGGTTATATACGATATAAGTTTTATAGAGCGATTTGGCACATTAATTTTGCATGTGTAACACATATAATTATGATGCATATTTTATTGATGAATGTCAATTTTAATTTATAATATTTTGAATTATGTAATTGTCTTAGTATGGCCTTAGTTTTAATCAATATTACCCGTAATGTAAAGGAATAATATTGATTCAGTTGTAATTTTAATGTGATCTCGTATCACTTTTATTTTACTAGATTTAATTTTACAAATGTGTAATAGAAAACTCATGTAATTTTATTATAATATTTTTGATTCCGGAATTTCATAAAGACGGTGCCATTCGGAAAGGCGTTCCGATCAAGACGGTGTCCTTGGGAGGCGTGCCACTTGATGTTCAAGGGACCAATAGAGTTGGTTTCCGAATTTGTAATAGATCACTGAAATTGGTGGCCGGCCCCACCCGGGCTACCTATATTTATCATTAAAATTTATTTTAATTAAATATACTTTAAAATTGCAGAACTCATAAATTTATCATTATTATATTTTCTTATGACATATCTTAAAATTATGATAAAATAAAGTATGAGACAATTCATTACTCCCTCCATTAATATATTAGTTTAATCAATTGGCCAGCCAATTGTTCATATATAATTTTTTTATTGTTAATATTGTTTCTTTTATTACATTCGTTATTACTATTGTTTCTTTCACTACTCCCTCCATTAATATATTACTCTCGTCGTAATTATTGTTTCTTTCTGCAACAAAACTTGTTGCATTGTCACTCGTTTTTGTCCTAATACAACCGTCCATGGGAATGTCCAAGTACACATCCCAAATGAAGGCAATTTAGGGGATCAACATTAGCATCTTGAGCTTTCAATTGTACGGGCCTGACTTTCAAGCTTCATATTTCAAGTTCTACTCGTGCAAATCCTTTGATTCTTGAGTCATTGGAAAGCTTATGGTCTTGGATATACAATGAATTTGGAATCAGCCCAATAGCAGGTACGTGGTTTGAGTTATGGCTGCTACAAGATATCCCCTACAGAAGAGTGCAATGTAGAGATCAGTCTGACCCCCTCTTGCCAAATGGATCATAACTGAAGATTGGAGCATGCTATTTGTGTGATTCCAAATGGAGGGGAAAGATAACTCATTTAGCTTTCAAATGGCACCTTGGGGTACTCCTACATCATCCTAAAGAGAAAGTTATGGCCTGAGCAAAACGGGTATAGTTAGTGGCAAGTCTGCTGGGTATGTGATTAAGACCAATCTGCACTCAAAGTTGCATAACTCAAAATCTACTGAATGTTTAGGGGTGATTCTTTTTGGAGAAGAAATCTAACATCCATAGCTTTCAAATGAGCTATCATGGGTCTTCAAATTCATCTTGAGCATAGAGTTATGAGTGTTACAAAATGCAATCAGAAGGGTCCATGTCCTATCTCACCCGGTTCAGGTCCAACATCAAAGAGCTTCGTCCAAGGCAACCCCAAATATGAATTAAGTTGTTCCAAGGCCTAATACTCTTATTTGAGGGTCTTAGGAAGATAAAAGTCCAGGAAAGTTTTTGCTAATTCACAATAAAAGATCAGGTTTAGCTAAGAACAAACAAATGGGTCCAGATAGGGACATTTCAGCATTGTCTTGTACCAAGGCTGTTTTGGGTGCTATATTTGGCTAGGCAAGACAAGGGCACGACTTGAAAGACATCCTAACCCTTTGTACTTGAAGATGGTAGCTGCCAAGCCCAAGCTCCAAGGTCTTACACATCTTAATTGACCTTGCACAACAAGACAAAGAGGAGCAGCCTGTTTTCTGTCTTATGCTTTATGCTTTATTACTTTATGCTTTTGTATCCTAGTTAGTATTCTGATTTGTGTAAGGCCAAGGCCACGACTTATTGTACATTAGATGATGCATTTGAGACCCTTAGATGTGTCTCTCTTGGCCTATATAAGCCTTGCTTTGTAACCTAATGAAATCAGATTTGATGAATGAATGAAAAATTGAAACCTTTGTTTCCAATTTCTAAACTCATGGCTGTGTGCTTGAGTCCCTTCTTTGCTTAGTGCTAGAAGAGTGTTGTTTGAGTCTTTGCTGAGTTGCTGGAGTCATTCATCACAACCTCTATCCATTGGCTTTGTGCTTTGGAAGAGTACTATCTTGTTCTTACTTCATTTTCTTATAAAATTCAGAAACTTTCAACACAACAACAAGTCCAATTCAAGTCCTTTGTGTCTTCATTTGTGTGTGTGTCTTACAAGCATTAAAACCTACTGAAATCTATACTTTTCTGAGTATTTACATTGCAATTGGTTATCAGAGCTTTGGTTTGAGAGTCATCTTACACCTACCTACATTATAAACACAAAACAACCTGTTTTCAAGAGAGGAGTGCAATCTGATTTGTGTGAGTAAATCAGTAGCAATGTTTGTTATGTCTTATGTTCCATGTCAAAGAATGAAGCCTTGTGACCTTGGTTCCATCTCCAAGTCCTTAGAAGAAGCTAGGGTGAAGTTCCAAGCTTTAAGAAGAAGGTATGAAGGTGATGTGCTTCCAAAGAAGGCAACCAGCAACTATGGTGTTCTAAGGGAGCCTAAACCACCTGATTTGTACCAAGGGGAGTACCACCTGCCACATGACTGTTCTAAGTCCTATCCTACCCTTGGGAGCAAAGGTAAAACACCAATACTTCCTTCCTTTAATGGTGAAAACAGTAGAGCATTTGTGTCTTGGTTGTATGATGTTGAATGCTACTTTGAGCACAAGTGTTATTCTGAAAAAAGGACGCTTGAACTTGTTGTGTCTTGTTTAAAGGATTTTGCTTTGTTATGGTATAATACTCTTAAACTTTCAAGGAGAATGGAAGGGAAGGGTATGATTAGTTCTTGGTTTAAACTTAAAAGGAACATGAAACAAAAGTATCTACCTTGTTCTACCATGGAGGATTTGTGGACTGAACTAAAAGCCCTTCAACAAAGTTCATTGTGTGTCCTTGAATATGCTAAGTTGTTTGAGGAACTACACTTTGTTTGTGATATGAATGTTGAGGTTGTGCAAAAGGGAATTAGATTTTACCATGGCTTGAAATCTGAAATTGCAAAGAGAATTGATGTAGAAGTGTTGTATCCGTATGATGATTTGCTTGAGTTAGCCTTATATGTTGAGAAGATCTTAGTAAGGCCTACAAATCATGAGGTCTTAACTAAAGGGGATAGTTTAGAAGCCATCAAAACAGTTGGGAAAGATAAGAGTTTAGGCTAAATGGTTGTTGTGTCATGCTTGGATGTTGCTTGTCCTAAGTCTAAGCTTAAACCAAAGGTCATGAGTACATGTGCTGAAGTGAAACGGTCATGTAGTGCTATCATTGAGAACCCATGTTTTGAAAATAAAACCTCCTTGAACTCAACCTATGAGCCTACTAATGAAGAAGATAATAGCCTTGTCCTTTCTTGTGGAGCCATCAATGAGCAAGCTACTGATTTGGGTCCTATAAAGGTGATTGTCGACCAAGGACTACTTGAGCCTCAAACCATGAAGTTTGGACAGTCCATGGTCATGTTCAATGGTGGTAGTTGTTGGGAGTCGATCATGGGTGAAGCAAAAGGAGTGTCTTGGGTTGTTCCATTCTCAAGTGTGCCAAAATTGATCTTCTACACAAGCCATGATTCTTTCTTCTTAACTTTCATATTGAGAGGTATATCTTGTGCTCTTGCATCTCCACACTTTCATTCTTACATGTTGATGAGGTTGCAAGTTATTCTTGCTCATTTGGGTGCTACCTCATACATGTTAAGGAGTGAAATTGATCAATCTAAACCCTACTGTCCAGCTACGATCTTCTTGTGTTTTAAGATAAGTAATGTTCAAATTGGTTGGGAGAACTTGTTGGGATTATGTGGAACACCAAGGGGACGTTCACTACTTGATGTTGCTCAAGTTTTAGTTCATTTGGTGTTGTGTATGATGAGTCCAATGCACAAAAACAATAGCTGCCCACTTGAAGTTTTCTCGTGTTCTACTTGTTGTATAAGCACTTCTTTGGATGCGTGCTATGTGAATGATGCTTGTTTTGATGTGAGTGACCCTTTGTATAACTTGATATCTACTCAAGAGGAGCTGAATGTGAGAGGAGGTACCCTAGGGGCTGATTTGCTTCTTGCTTATGCTTCACTTAAGGAGTGTTGGTCACCTAAGGATGTTAGGAGAGTAGTCAATGAGAACAAACCAAGCTTGGGGTGCAAATATGAACATTCTGATTTCGGTGCTACAAGTATTGGGATACTTGATGCGAAGTTGAGTCCAAAGCTTGTCATGAGTACATTTCATCCAGGTGGAACACCATCCTCAAATGATAGACAAGCTCATGATACTACAAGAAGAATGAGGGTAGATGTGAAGTCTAGGGAGGATGTCATACACCTCACATTTGATCCAGGAGGAACAAGCAATACTTGGTTGGGTATGCAATCTGAACTTGGGAATGGTACCACATATCTCATGCCATTCACCATTCTAGTCTATGATCCGGGAGGAGGCCATGATAGTCCATCTTTGAAGTTGTACTTGATCTTTTGAAGAGTAGGAGAACACAACCCTTGGCAACAAGTCTTTTGATTTTGATCCAACAGAATTTGAGGACAAATTCTTTTGAAGAAGGGGAGTTTGCAACAAAACTTGTTGCATTGTCACTCGTTTTTGTGCTAATACAACCGTCCATGGGAATGTCCAAGTACACATCCCAAATGAAGGCAATTTAGGGGATCAACATTAGCATCTTGAGCTTTCAATTGTACGGGCCTGACTTTCAAGCTTCATATTTCAAGTTCTACTCGTGCAAATCCTTTGATTCTTGAGTCATTGGAAAGCTTATGGTCTTGGATATACAATGAATTTGAATCAGCCCAATAGCAGGTACGTGGTTTGAGTTACGGCTGCTACAAGATATCCCCTACAGAAGAGTGCAATGTAGAGATCAGTCTGACCCCCTCTTGCCAAATGGATCATAACTGAAGATTGGAGCATGCTATTTGTGTGATTCCAATTAAAGGGGAAAGATAACTCATTTAGCTTTCAAATGGCACCTTAGGGTACTCCTACATCATCCTAAAGAGAAAGTTATGGCCTGAGCAAAACGGGTATAGTTAGTGGCAAGTCTGCTGGGTATGTGATTAAGACCAATCTGCACTCAAAGTTGCATAACTCAAAATCTACTGAATGTTTAGGGGTGATTCTTTTTGGAGAAGAAATCTAACATCCATAGCTTTCAAATGAGCTATCATGGGTCTTCAAATTCGTCTTGAGCAGAGAGTTATGAGTGTTACAAAATGCAATCAGAAGGGTCATGTCCTATCTCACCCGGTTCAGGTCCAACATCAAAGAGCTTCGTCCAAGGCAACCCCAAATATGAATTAAGTTGTTCCAAGGCCTAATACTTTTTTTTGAGGGTCTTAGGAAGATAAAAGTCCAGGAAAGGTTTTGCTAATTCACAATAAAAGATCAGGTTTAGCTAAGAACAAACAAATGGGTCCAGATAGGGACATTTCAGCATTGTCTTGTACCAAGGCTGTTTTGGGTGCTATATTTGGCTAGGCAAGACAAGGGCACGACTTGAAAGGCATCCTAACCCTTTGTACTTGAAGATGGTAGCTGCCAAGCCCAAGCTCCAAGGTCTTACACATCTTAATTGACCTTGCACAACAGGACAAAGAGGAGCAGCCTGTTTTCTGTCTTATGCTTTATGCTTTATTACTTTATGCTTTTGTATCCTAGTTAGTATTCTGATTTGTGTAAGGCCAAGGCCACGACTTATTGTACATTAGATGATGCATTTGAGACCCTTAGATGTGTCTCTCTTGGCCTATATAAGACTTGCTTTGTAACCTAATGAAATCAGATTTGATGAATGAATGAAAAATTGAAACCTTTGTTTCCAATTTCTAAACTCATGGCTGTGTGCTTGAGTCCCTTCTTTGCTTAGTGCTAGAAGAGTGTTGTTTGAGTCTTTGCTGAGTTGCTGGAGTCATTCATCTTAACCTCTATCCATTGGCTTTGTGCTTTGGAAGAGTACTATCTTGTTCTTACTTCATTTTCTTATAAAATTCAGAAACTTTCAACACAACAACAAGTCCAATTCAAGTCCTTTGTGTCTTCATTTGTGTGTGTGTCTTACAAGCATTAAAACCTACTGAAATCTATACTTTTCTGAGTATTTACATTGCACTTTCACTACTTCTTCCGTAATTATTGATACTTTCAATAATGTCGCATTAATATTAATAATTACACTACTCATGTTGTTGTTCTATTAATTTCACTACTCCCGGTTCTAATATTGTTTTTCACCATTAAAATGAGTGATTACTATAATTTGATTAGCTGATGAGTAAACCATGAAACTTTAAGAGACTTATATATTTATATAAATATATTACACATATGCATTAAATCATTTTAAAAGAATTATGCAATATTATATCTTTTGGAAACCTAGCTTGATTTATTTTTCTTTTAATAGTTTCCAAAATATTTTGTGTAAGTTAAATATATGCATTAAATCAATTTAAAATAATTATGCAATATTATATCTTTTGGAAACCTAGCATGATTTATTTTCCTTTTATTAGTTTCTAAAATACTTTGTGTAAGTTAAATAATTATATAATATAGAAATTACTTTAGTTTAATGTATAATTAATGTTACTAATTAATACCATAAGTGGGACATGTTTATTTTAAGGAAAATCACCCTATTTTTGGTATTTTCTAAATTTATATTTGCACTAAAATTATATAATATTTACATTGAAATCCCTTGATCAGGTCTATCACACAACGCTAACGATTAAAAACTATATAGTATAATTAATTTGTATAACTTTATTTAATTACATGGAAGTCCCATGGTTTCAGGATTTAATATATAGTATAGATTAGATCTTCTATTATTTCTAGGAAGGCCATACTAGGAAATTGTTTGTTGTTGCATTTTTCTTTATATGTTGCATGAATGCCAAATCGCCATAAACAACACATGGTTATCATATCGATTTATCGACCGTGTCAATTACAATAATCAATAGATCACCAATTTAGTTCACTCAAATGAGGTAGATAACAAATTGACTAAGATCTCTATATTTTATTAATTGAGACTTGGCCTTAACAAATAATAAAACCCATGAATCCCAATTTCAAGAGGGGTAGGCTCGGCACACTGAGGTACTTCCTTTTTACGTTGGATAAGTGGGGTAATAAAATGTTATTACATCAAAATTTGGCTGTTCTCAACGGAAAGATTAGGGTCTGAAGGCTCATGTGTCCCGGGCTAAAGATGACAATAAAAGTATGTCATCGACCAAAAGTTCTAATTGTAGAATCGGTAGAAAGAGTTAACCCACCAAATAATATTAATAAAGGTCTTAGAGTCCGTGGCTCACACATACCCGAGTTAATATAGAATTTGGGTCTTAGAGTCATTTGTATAGTTGGGTAGAGCTCATTTTATAAAAGCTTAACTTGTTTAAAATGTTTAAAAGTTCAAGCAATGATAGATGTTAATATTTCCTTGATCTCCGTTTTTGTAGTTAATTTGATTTATCGCAATGGAATCTTCTAGCACTATTACGCCCATTACCATTGATACTAGGCTCCAATCATTTAAAGACAAATGCACCTTAAACGATAATGATTCAATTTTTAACAATCCGATAAGGGAACTACGCTTTAACATTGGTGAAGATGGGAATCTTTGCTACCTTATCACTTCTACACCTCCCACTCCTATTATCATGCCCACCACTATCATGAGTGGACCTTTTGAAGGAAAATTCACTATTTCCGCGGCATTTCAATCTTTATCACTTAAAGAAGCAAAGAGAGATAATGGAGCTAGTGGGAGCTCAAGCAAGAATGTAATTGCAATAAATAAGAATAAGTTCAAGATAAAGGCTAGCAAGAGTAAGATACCCAAACCCAAGATTGGAAAGGAAGTGGCTAGTGGGACTACCACAACCGAAACCAAGAAGGGTGCCCAAGTCGATCATAAATGTCATTATTGTAATGTCATGGGCCATTGTAAGTGAAATTATCTGAGAAAGGGAGGAGAAGAGGCCGCATAAACCACCACCCGACTCCCCACACTCCCACCAACAAAAAAGATCTGGAAAAAAAGAGGTGGTGACTAGTATAGAGGAAGGGAGGCGAGGGAGGAGAGAAGGAGCGGCGGCGATGCATGGAGGTGGAAGAAGTCGCGGCGAGTGGCAGAGGAAGGTGTGGCGGGGGGTGGTGGAGGAGGAAAACAAAGTGTGGTGGCGGCGAAGATGGAGGTGGGTCGCCGACGTGTGGTGGCGGCGAGTGATAAATATGAAGCTGGGTCAGCGGAGTGGTGGTGAGTCGGCAGAAGGTGGTTGAGGTGGTACTGGGTTAACGGCTGGTGGAGGTTGTCCGGCGTCAGAGTAAGAGTTGGATGTTTGAGGGAGAAGTAGAGAGAGAAGTGGGTAGAGAGAGGGTGGGTAGGTTTTCTTATTAGGGTTAGGGTTGGTTTTGTAGGTTTTATATGAGCCTTTTACTTTTTGTTTTAATCTTGACCCTTCATTTGTTAGATCTAATGGTCTAGATAGAATTGGGATCCGGTGAAAACTACTAAGATAATGAGAACCGTGAGAACTCCGCCTTACAAAATTTATTTTTAAAAAATAAGGATATTTTTGGGTTCGGCGTAGAATTTTATGGCTAGATAACATACATCTTGGTAGAAAAAAGTATAAGTTACTGTCGGAAATTGAGGTGAAATACGATTTACTAATTTTCATGCACTTAGTAGTCAGTTTCATGCATCTAACAATTTTCATGCACCTGGAGCTCATTTTAATGCATCTAGAGCCCGTTATTTTCATGCACCTAGTAACTGTTTTCATGCATGTAGCAATTTTCGTGCACCTAGTGCTCGTTTTCACGCATTTAGAGTAATTTTAGTGTACAAATTGAATTTATGTATATTAAGTCCATATTTTTTAATATAATCAATAAATTTTGTTTAGTTATTGCAAGTATTTTGCTTAAATAAACTAAACTAATGGTAAACGATCCAACAAAACTTTCGAAACAAGATTTGGTGGAGATTTAGCGAGGATCCGATGAGAACCACTAACATAATGAGAACTGTGAGAACCCTCACTAAATCTCTACCAAATCTTGTTTCGAAAGTTTTGTTGGATCATTTACCATTAGTTTAGTTTATTCAATCAAAATATTTGCTGTAAGTAAACAAAATTAAACGATTATATTAACAAAAATTTACTTAATGTACATAAATTCAATTAGGTAAATTAGAACTACTCAAAATGCATGAAAACGAGCATTAGGTGCATGAAAATTGTTACATGCATGAAAATAATTACTAGGTGCATGAAAATAACTAGCTCTAGATACATGAAAATGAGTACTAGGTGCATGAAAATTGTTAGATACATGAAATTGACTACTAGGTGCATTAAAAAGAGTAAAATCTATTTCGACTTTATTTCCGTCAGTAATTTATGAATTTTCGGCCAAGAAACAAGTTATCTAGCCATAATATTCTACGCCGAATCCAAATACTTCCTTAGTTTTAAAAAAAAAAATTTTGTAAGGCGGAATTCTCACGGTTCTCATTATCTTGGTGGTTCTCACCGGATCCCAATTATATATATATATATATATATATATATATAATATATATAGGAGTTAGTTATATAGATAATATATAAAGAGAGAGAGAGAGAGAGAGAGAGAGAGAGAGAGAGAGAGAGAGAGAGAGAGAGAGAGAGAGAGTAAGTCCACCTCTAAATATTGAGTCCATGACTCCTCATCCAAGCCCTTGAATCAAATGGATGAGGGGCTGGGATTAAAACAAAATGGATGGCCGAGATTGTGAGGCACACCCAATCCAATCCCCTTCAAACCCTAATACTTATACCCTTCCCTCACTAAACAATATCACGGGATATACTATACAATATCACACCACTGAACTACTTTCGCGCACTATTACTAACTTTTTTTTCTCATACTTTTTTTTCACACCATTTGATTCCACTACCGAGACTGCGACAAACACCATCATTCTCTCGCCTTTTGATGCCAGAAAGTCGGTGGTTCACCGAAGTTTATTATATATAGCCTTTTTTTAATCATATTTCATCTCTACTAAGCATCTCTGCCTCCGGCATTTTTCTTCATACCCCACGACGAAACCCCTAATTTAACGACAACAATGACAAATGTTGTTGTGATTGAAGGTGGTGTGAGCTCCAAGTAAGAGTAATGTGTATGGGGGAGGAATATGAAAATTGAAAAGAAAACATAGGATAAATATTGGGTGACGACGGTGCCGGATAAATGTTTTCTTGTGTCATCTAGGTGCTTAGATATGTTGTCGTTATTGGTGGGTGGGTGGTCGTCGTCAACGACGATTAGTATGACATAAAATATTTTTAACCCTTTTGTATTGTTTTTTTTCGTGATATTGTTTATTATAACAAGTGATATTGTTTTGTGTAATCTGTGATATTGTATAACTGGAGTCACGGACTCAAATATTTAGGTGGACTCACCGGACTAATATATATATATATATATATATATATATATATATATATATATATTTCTTATCTTATTAATTAATTTCATCATAAATCGCTACGTTAAATTTAATAATCATAAATAAGTACATTTAAAAGTGAATTCGAGTTTATTTACGTAAGTTCGCTAACTTTTATGAGTTTGGATAAATAAGTTTATTTAATAACTTTCGTTCTTTTCCGAGTACTTTATTAAAATCAATGTAAGTTGTGACGCCCCGGAATTTCGCAATAAACTAAACTCATAGATTTGCAGCGGAAAATACGAGATTTTAAAAACTTTAAATTCAAAACCGCGAACGTCACTTTATTATAAAACCAAAATTTAGTTTATAAATCATTTATACAAATTGTAACTTAAATAAATACAAGGGATCACGATCCCTCGATAAAAATACAAATAAGATAATAAAACTAATATAAACTACAACGCTAAGAGTGAATCGCTGTAATTACAACGCTTGCTAGCTCACTCGCCAAAACCTCATGCAACACCAACATGTAACCTGCTCATTCATGAAACATGAAAGCTACAGTCAGTGGGAAGTAACTCGGGGTTCTCCCAGCCAAATTACATTAAAACGTACATAAGAAGAGCAAATAAACATACATTATCATCATCATATATAAAAAATATCATCATCATATATAAACAATATCATCTACATATATAAACAATATCATCATCATATATTATAAACAATATCATCATCATCATATACATACAATATCATCATCATATATAAACAATATCATTATCATATATATAAACAATATCATCATCATGTAAACATCTTTATTATCAAGTAGCCAAGACTTAGGGAAGACTCACCTTGGCAACGATATCGCTACTAACGGCTTGCATCTCACCCTTAGTAACCATATAGTCGAAGAGGTAGGGGACACGATTCGCAAGAAGGCACAAGTCATTAAAACATTCACTTCACAATACACCAATCATGATTAGGCAAACACAATCTCATGGTAAGTGAATCGCACTAGCATCTGCACTATGCAAGACAAGACAACTCTAGACTCTAATCTTCTCGGTAGGACGACGATAATAATACGGTCCTAGTCTAAATCTGGTCGGACTCTCAGGACAAGGCGCGTACCCGATTCGATATGTGGCTAGGCATGCACACATCCAAGACTCGGTCAAGAAAACAAAAGCCGTGTACCCCAAATCTGGCAGGGCGGCCAACAACATACGCGGATAGAGAATAAGTATACCAATCTTGACATGGCGGCCAACAAGAAACTTTGTCACAGTAATCATACCATGAGGCATCTTGAAAACAGTCAAGCCAGTACGCTACATTCATATAACACCTCCTCGCAAACATACAACATTTGATGGCTGGGTCGATCAACGCATTGCGTTTGCCTCCCAACAACGTCGTCATATCTCTACTAACAACAATGAAATGTACCTCTATCGCTTCGACATAAAGTCTAACTAGTATAAAGGTACAAAAGAGGAATGTGAGCTCAATATCTTCTAACAACCAAGACCCAACAGCTACTCAAGGCATAAATGACTCAAATGAGTTAAACATCCAAAACCGTCACTAAACATGTGAATAAGGCATAAAATAAATGTAACAATGATAAACAAGAGTCAATACATGATACATAAGCATTAGTGTGGATGAGGGAATTCGATCCACGAAAACGGTTTTATTTGTTAAAACACATTTTTTTTAATTTGCATTTTGAAAAGAGTTGCCACTAAATTTTCAATGGAATTTAGAAACTAAAATTTTAGAGATTACAAGTTCGTGTGAGGTTACGTGTTAGGAAGTTAATTTAACGTCATTAAAAGAACACCCAACCCCGCATGTTACAATAACGGCCTCTACTAAACAAATGAACGACTATTCGAAGACGTGTCATATGCAATGCAATCACACAATTTAAATCCTAACATGTGACATCCATTCTATGTCGTTTTAATGCATTTAACCATCGCCGAAGTTATTTTAGCATATGATTTCGTTTAAACTAACCTATTCTAAATAAACAAAAGAGAGGAGAAAGAAGTGTCTTACTCATAGCATAAGATAGGGTGACAAACATTAGTGGTTAGTCCAATAAGGTATAAGACATAGATGTAGTCAAATTATTACGATACTCGATCTACTCAAAAATAGACTAAGAAGAATACAAAAATGCCACTGACTTAGGATTGGGTGATCGAGTTGAGAGTGCATGATCCATCAACGGGCGGGGTTACGATACTCGATCAACCAATCTTGACAATGCTCGATCAACTCGATTGAGCAACCTCTGTCTCTACCGAGACAGAAACCTGTCTTGGCTGAGACACCCCGACTCGATCGAGCACAACCCTGCTCGATCAAGCAACCCTAGGCAGACCTGCTATGGCTACGACTTGAAGGTTACTCGATCGAGTAACATGATTACTCGGTTGAGTAACCCTCGACTGGATCGAGTATACCTCATACTCGATCGAGTGACTCAAGGACAACATACATAAAACGTGACTTTAAATCTTGTAATAAAAACAAAACAAAACGAAACGATTTCTAAACTATAAGTTAGATTAATTCAATTCGCAAGTCAAGTCATTTTGGAAGAGAAAAGATTAAGACGGAAATGAAATTATAAGTTTTGTTAACGATTTATTTATGACATACCAAAACTGACTAATTATGCTAGACTCTCATAAAAGTGACATGGGAACGGTTTATATCTTAAATCGTCTCAACACACGAACATCATAAGCCTACCCATATTTATCAAATAGGATCGACTAATGATTAGATTAAGACCAAAAGACTTGATTTGCTATAGTATTTTAGGTCATCGAATGTTAATGGAATGGTGGTAAGCACGCAATTCCATACTAGCGAGAAGTAAGTGAGGAGATGAGATGAGTTCATTAATTATAGAATCGTTACAAGTTAATTTCGTGGTGAAAGTATGTTTAACCTAATTGTCTATTTGATTGTTAAATTAATAATTTGAATTAGACTATCGATTTAAAACGGCTCTAAATTATGACTCGTGGAACATGACACTAGATCGAAGATGAATGAAATAGAAAATATGGAAGTATTGACTTGCGATTTGAATTAAACCTATCAAATTGCCCTCCTTTGAACGTAAGGATCTGCAAACAAGTGAGGCCAACGGTCACTTCAGACAAGTTTTAAGCCTTTTAAACTCTAGTACAACGCGGACGTTCAAAGTGGTACTTTAACTCATACTCATACTATCCTAGTCCAAGTTCAATAATTAGTTTTAAAGTTAGACGATGTTAGACAAAATTAAATAACGAAACAAATTAAAATACATAATAAAAAATGAAATGCGAGTAAATAAAAGGGAGAAGGAGGGGAATTTAATGCACACTCAACATACATATATCATCGACAAGATCTTGTGTCGTAATCGATAAAGGAATTTGTCACGAGGGGTCGTCGTCGACGAAAACTAATTCTGAAATCCCGTTTTTGAAACAAACTGCGCAACGATTTTTAAACACCCGTATAATCTTTCTTACTCGGTGAAAAGTTGATTGGAAGGATGTTTTGGAAATAGGACAGAGAGTAGTAATCAAAACTGGTATTATTTGTATTTATAGGAGGTCGTATTTGGGAGAAAAGTGACCTTAAAGTCACGGTTTCTGCTGGAAAACTGAGTAGTTTCTGATTTGTTTTGAGGTGCCGGTTTTGATGTGTTTTAGGGTTAGTTTAGAATTTTTTTCGTATTTTTCTTATGTGTAAGGTGTATGAGGATGCTAAGGCTTGTTAATGGAGCCTTAGTTGGGTATATATAGAGAGTTTTGAAGGGTTTAAAGTAGGGTTTGAATGGAGAGGTAGCAGTTTTCGAGTGTTTGTATTTGGCTGCAAATTGCGGTTGTTTCTAGGGTTTTGGGGGGTTTTTTCTTGGTGGGTAAGACACCTAACATGGGTAGGTTAGTAGGTTAATGGGTAGTAAATTTGGATCGGTTTTGAGCTTGATTTGTGGGATGTTTTGGGCTGCGCAAAATAGGGGGGCTGGGGTGCGGTTTTGGCTCGGTTTGGGGGTGTTTTGGGGCACGAAAATGGGGGTTGGGAAGTGCTAGTGAGGAAGTCTGAACACTAGACAAATAGGGGGTGAGGATGGGTCAAAATCTCATCGGAAATCGGGCCCAAAACGAGCTTAAAAGATTGTCATAAAACCGAGCCTATAAACTCCTTTAAAGTTTCGTTTTAAACAAAAAGGAGACGGTAAAATGCAAAATTTCAAAGTTGACTTTTCAAGTCGGGTTTAAACAAATGTTTATTTTATTTTCGATAAAATGAATGAAAACTCAATTTTTGAGACAAAAGTTAGTTTTAACCGGAAAATTCCCACAGTACCCCTGAACTATGACATTTTGCCCGAAATACCCAAATTTTTGCTCTAAAAAACTTTAAGTGGACATAATTTGTGTTTAAAAACTCGGAAAATGACGATTTTTTTTCAAATCGTTCATATTTCCGAGTAATTCGATTTGAAAAAATAAATTGGCAAGTTCGGAACTCGTGACCAAGAGATATGGTCACTCAAAGTTTATTTGGCGAAACAAACTTTGACATACGAAAACTCCTAGCCACGGGATCAAAATTGTGACACCCTCAAATTTGCGGAAAGAAAAAAAAATAATTTAAATACATAACGAAGGGTGTCATAAATAAAAAGGTTCATTACAAAAGGAAAATAATATTATACATAAGAATTATACAAGACGGGAGACATATCTCCCGTATAAATACGGAAATAAAAGAGTGTATAATAATATACAATCTAAGAACCGAATATAGGTCCAAGGTAAATACTTCGCTCGCTAGCTCGTCAATGTACCCCAAATATGCATCACCACCTGTTCGACCGCATTAAATATAAACACGGAAGCCACAGTCAGTGGGGAGTAACTCCGAGTTCTCCCAGCCACGAAATGTCGAGTTTAATAAAACATGAATAACATAAAAGCAATGTATATGAACAATACAAAACTTTAACATATATGATATGCTTTTCATGTTATGAAACAGATAACTAACAAATAACCTAGCATGTGAAAGCTATCATGTGAAACCGATAATAAACTATAACTCGAGGTAGGGAAGCTGGTATGCTAGCTCAGAGGTTCCTCTCAGAAACATGGCCGTGATACACTCAAACCCTAATCAACACGTAATCATGTGAATCAGTTAACAACCGGTAATCCAAACTCTATCAATCCTAGCCGGCTTGCATCTCACCTTCTAGAACTCATAGAAGCATACAAACATGAAAGACCAATACTTCTACAAACAGGCATAAGTTCTTAGAACCGTCAATAGTCATCTGTAACTCGAGTCTATACCACAAGGTAGGCAAACATCCTAGTCCTAGACTGATCAGACCTAGCGACAACAGCTATTCCATTCCCCGTCCCATGACATAACCGTCTATGAGAAACTCTACTAGGCGACCCCCTAAGCAGAGATGGCTAGTACTTAAGCTGGCTCCCTTCCAAAAGCGGAACTCTTAGGATGCCATGCCCCCGACTTGGTATCAAAAGGCCCAAGTCAGTGACACAGAAGCTATCAGTGGTGAACATATACTCGTTAAAGATAGTACTGCCTATCATGTCATGGTCCAAGATACTCATTTAGAATTAGAATGGTCAAGACGCCATATACTCATAATTCTCTATGGGTACTTAGTCAACACGACACCAACCATATAATCAAACAGTCACGGAAACAATTTCCTAACATGTGACTAATTGCCTATAAATCAT